>PVJO010002057.1:0-152990 GCA_004026905.1 Hystrix cristata
GACTAGCTTGTGAAGCCGGGCCATCATAATATATCATCAAAGAAGCCTACTGTCAGAAGAAACCTACTCTCTTTCAAGCCATTCTACATAGAAACATACCCTAGTTAGTCCTTCAGGCACACACAAAATGATGTTGGTCCATACAAAGTATAATCTCCTATTGGCTCAAAACATATTCTCATGTGACTATTGAAATTCAGTCATTCCTAATCCCTTTGCTTAAGCCAATGTATCTAATGATCATTTGTCTTTTGGAGATTTCAGCTTCAGGTAGATTTTTCACCATGATATAGAATACACAGCCCATGAAAACATTTCTTTTTTTTTTTTTTTTTTGGTGTTGGGGATCAAACTCAGGGCCTTGTGCTTGATAGGCAAGTGCTTTTTACCACTGAGCTAAATCCCCAGCCCCTGAAAATATGAAATGTTAAAAGTATCTTTAGGGCTCGGAATTTAGCTCAGTGGTTAGAGTGCTTGCATAGCAAGCGCAAGACCCTGAGTTCAATTCCCAGCCCAAAAAAAAAAAAAAAAAACCAAAACCCCACAAAACAAAAGTATCTTTAAAGCAAGAACAACTGGAAGCTGGTTTTGATTTTAGTCACTAACTACAGATGAGAAATGGCGTACCCTCACGTAGGCAGGACTTTTCCACCAGTGAACATCAAGTACCTTGCTGTTGTGACCTTTAAGGTAAAGAATACGACCTGAGTTGTGGGAGTTCTTTTACATGCTCCATAATTAGATTAAAGGGAATTCATGCATTCTTTAAAATTGTTGGAAAAAAAAAGAAAAAAAATTGTTGGTAAAATTGTGTGTGCACAAGGATTATTTTGCCAAATGTCCATTGCTGCCTTTATTTCTGAGAAGAACTCACAAATGGTTAGAGCATCCAGATGAATGAGTGATTCAGACTGAGATGCTACTATGTTGGCTCAATGCTTTCCCTTTAGCTCCCAGGATTATCCTCTCTCTCAGATGCTCAGCCTCAGCACTATGCTTTCATACAGATCCCTATTTAAACCAAGCACTCAGGAAATCAAGAAACCACACCCAGAGAAAATGAGCCTGTGAATACACACTGAGAGGAAGGGAGTTCACCTCAGAAAGCACTTTCATGAGCTATCAAGACTAATAAATCAAACTGATAAAAAATGCTTTAATATAGAATGAGGAAGAGCAATACTATATACAGATGTGCTAATATATCTTCCTTGATGAGTGCCTTCAACAATTTCAAAGATTGTATGCTAAAAAGGAAAATACAGAAAAAACCAAAACTTAATATAATCCAAGTTAAGGTGTTAGATACCATAATCCTGAAATAAAAGTAAAAACTTGAAATAAAAGTAAAAACAGATTATGCCATTCTGAATCACTTCTACCTGGAAGTGAAGAACTACCTGGAAGTGAACATTCAGAATTATTCCATTCTGGATCACTTCTACCTGGAAGTGAAGAACAAACTTCATGGGCTAAGCATTCTATAGAGGGGATAAAACTTTCTGATAAGGGAGACTCATTTTACTACCGAAGTTACTGACTTCATAAATTTTTGTGCAAGGTTTATAAATCAGATGGGCTGCTCAGAGCTCAATAGAAAAATCAATCCCATTGTCTTTCTTTCATCTCTCAAGTGCACATGTGGAGAAGCATGACCCACACTCCCTAGAACGTGTGAGTATGGCCACGAACACAAGACTGCTGATCATCCTCATACAGCGTTTTTAGCCATTCTGCAAGCGCCACCTCTGATGTACAATAAATCCTTTATTCTCACTAAAGAGCAAGTTTAATCAGTCTAGACTCCTGATGCTAACTAGCCTCTGACAGGAAGCCCTCCGATCCTCATTTGTGACTGGGAAGGAGACAGCTGCTTTTCTGATTGCCTCAGTTCCCCTGGATCCTGGGCTTGCCCTTGGGAGGCAGTGGGCCTCTCGGAAGGCATCTGCTGAGAAGAGGAAGCAGGGGCTGTCTTTGGCCCAGTGCCTCAGTGGCACCCGCTGCCCCCACAGGGAGCGAGGGAACAGCTTGAGCTCCCGGCCTGGCAGGCGCTCCGAAGGCTGGGTGCCTCTGCACCCCGGCCCCGCGCGCTGCAGTGCAGCCTGCGATGCTCCTTCCTTCCAGAGGAGCGCAGCCAGGACGCGGCAAACGCTAGGCGCCCGTATGGCAGAAGAGTTACACTGGGGTCAAGAGATTTACTGGCGTAATTTTTAAAAAAGTTGCAGTCTCCTTTCCAAAACTCCTCAGTTGCTAAGGCACTACAAGTGAGAGCGGGGGCAGCCCTCTCCACTCCTCACTAAGGAAGCTGTATTGCTCTGCACATTACTAATGACACCATTATCTGATGATCTGCAGCACCTTAACAGCTTCACGTCAGCCCGCTGAGAAGAACAGGACAATCTTCTTCCAAACTGGCAGAACGGAAACAAAGAAACAAGGGCCAGAAGAGGTCATTCTTTCACCCAAGGTCCACGAGCGCACGTCTCTGAGCCCAAACACTATGCTTCCTGTCCTCTTGGTCTGGCCTCCTTCATCCCCTCATCTGAGCAGATTTCCTCTCAGTACCTGGCGTCACATCACAGGCAACCTTGGGCATTGCACAGACATGCTCTGTAATCATGACTCCCGACTCGGAGAAACCAGGCCCTGCAGCCTCTGTCTAAACAGTCAAAAAGAACAATCTATGTAAACCTGTATCTTTCTATTTTTTAAGAAGATTAAGCTGTAAAGCATTCTAATTTCAGTGAAATGCAGTAAACCGGGAAAACTCTCTGATCGATCAGAGAAAAATATATACTTTCTGAATTAATTGTATAGTTAAACAGACCAAGCTGAGAGTTAAATATAATACTAAAATGTATACAATTGAATATATGCACTTTACATATACATTTAAAACATTAGATGAAGCTACATTAATGCAACTACATTAATTACCATATTGTAAAATAATATATTTATGTAATTTACATTTTCAAAGCAAAATATTCCTTATGCTCTACTGATAGCTCCTAAATGATGCATTTTAATATCTTACCCTTCGGATATTACATAATAAATTGTATTATTTTTACGTTTCTCCATAAAATTAACATTAGAGTATAGTTTACCTGTTTCTGAGTGCAGCGTATGTAGTAGTAGAAACTGCAGAAACCCAGCAAACATAATAACAGCAGCATTGGAATGGTTAAATAAATGCTACTGGCATCAAATCACTAAACTCCAGCTAGCAATGGCAGCAAATCCAGTAAGTGGCACAACAAAGTAAAAAAAAAATTCCAGCAAAATATAAAATTTTCAATACAATTTCCTGTGGTCCTTGCATTCTAAATCAAAGCCAGATAAGCTTGCAGTGTCCAACATTATACAACAGTGACACTAAACAAGGCCGTAAGTGCTGCTGTCATCAAAACAGATCTCTGCAGTATACAGATTCTCATTGATTACAGCATTAATCTATAGTGCTCTGTGCTACACTGAAGTGATTCTCCCCATAGCAAACACTCAAGCTCAGCTAGCCCCACCAATTAACCATCTCCTACAACGATGCAGACGCTGCTACGTTCCTGCAGCCAGCCAGAGATGCGAAGCGCTGTGGTCCCTTGAAGCTAGCACAGAAAAGACTCAGGCAAATGCGTGAAGCTCCTCCTGCTATTCCTCCAGTGACATGTCACTGCACCATCCATGGGCTAAGAGGACACTGTTGAGCAGACCCCTCGATGCCTTGCGGACCCCAGAAGACTCACCTGCAGTAATTCCATCCCATTGTCAAACACTGGTAATGATCCTGACCGGCACTTCGAGACAGATCATTTCCTCTGCAGTTTCCCTAACTGAGGAATCTCACTCAGTCCAATGGCAACAAACTGACCCCAGGAAGCTTAAACCAGAAATACAGGAGTGATTATTGGGAATATGGGCAAAAGTGCCTCTTCAGGCTATTCCGGTACGGCCAGCTTAGTGCTAATGGTGACTCACCTCCAGGGGCAAAAGGACAACCCCAAGGAGGTTCTGCCAAGGAGTTAGGGGGAGGGGGTGGCTTGTATTTATAATATTCTTAAAGATACATGTTTCTGATTATTACAGACCCAGAATTCACAGAACAGTAGACTTTTCTCACTAAGGCATAGAATAATCATCCTCTCACTAGGTCATCTATATTTCTTTTATCCACTCCATACCTTTATTAAAGGACAACAGCAACATTAACAAAAAAAGTAGTTGGTTTGAAATTTTATTTCCCCAATTACGTTTTATTGTGGTAGAACACTCAGACTCCAGAAACAGCAAGCAACAATGACATACTGTTCTAATCTAGCAGGGATTACTTACTGAGAAGTACAGCTAGAGTGCTTCTAGTAGGTTTCAGGAAATGAAGTGGTCAGTAGCTCCCAAATTACTAATATCTTTAATTAATTTAAATGCTGTGTGTTTATATAAATTATCTGTATTTGTCTAAAATAATTATCCAATAGGGAAAAAAATTACTGAACATAAACCGTGTAATCATCATGAAAGAAACTACAAAATACCAGTAATCTCAAATAAATTGAGTTATTTTCAATATTTTCCCCTCCAAAAAGAATTTATTTTTAGTTCTAGTCAGCATCTTTTTTTTTTCTTTTCCCAAACCTCCCAATATACTTTAAACTGGCCTTAGTCGAAAATTGTCCAAATTATTGCTAGGAAAAGGGAAAGAGAAAAAAACATCAATTGAAAATGTTATGTGACAAATATTATAAATTTACTCATTTAATTCATTTATTTCTCATACTTATATGGCATAACTGATATTATTTACAGCAAACTACAGATCAATCCCAAAAATGTTACCTCATTTGCCTAAGGTCATATGATTTCTAATTAGCAAAGTTGGATTTCATCTTGGCTTTATCTGATTTGAAAGTGCATACATGAGCTTTTCACTATATCACAGTAGTCATGCAATTATTTTTGTGGCACAAACCTCAAAGTTGTGCTACTGATTTGCTGGTGGAGAGAACTATGGTGATGTAGGAGGGGCCTATAATCATAAACTTCTATTCACACATTTGGAGTCACTGAGAATTGTCTAAAGCAGTTAATGGAGTTGAGGTTTTATGCTTACTAAACTTAACTTTCTTTCATTACTGTCATAAAGAAGATACACAAAAAGTATGGTGTAGAGGTAGTTCTAGAAGTCCACAGATGCCTCAAGAGAATGAACAGAAGCAGAGTCAAAACTTTCAACAACCAATTTATTCATTTCCTCTACTGAAAATCTTCTTTCAATGAAATTTAAGAATCCATGGCACTTACAGAACTCTGCAGGCTCACGTCAACTAAATGAAAACATTTTAAACACTGCATGAAGCTATTATTGTGCCTGTGCTTTGAGAACCTTCCTTATCGTGTTTCTCTACTTCTTTTTTCTTTTCTCACTTACTACTGGTCTAGACTGATTTTAAGTTATAAAATCAGATTGAAAGCTATTACTCTAATAGTTATCACTCATTCCATCGCATAAATTTATATTAATTTGGTATAATTACCTTGAGTTCCTAAAAGTGCCTTGATAGAAGGAAATTTATCAAGTGGTAACAAATTGTATTTCTAACAGAAAATGTTAATAAACCAAGCAGGATCTCTGAAATGGTATTTTCAGCTTTCAAAATTACAGAATAAAAACAAAGTATCAATATCAAAAGAAGTTATTATCGACTTTGTTCTACAACATCCTTTCACTCATTTCTGGATACCACATACTATGACATCTCATGCAGAATGACATTTGTCATTCACTGAAACCACTGTCAACATGCAAGTAGGAAAAAATCCTATTTCTATTTTAACAACTCAGAAATGTATGTTACCCATATTTACCTATTTCAAACATTTCTTATTTAAAACAACTCTGTGCATCTTGTGCCACGATTATCCCTCTTAATTATACAGCTTGCAACCTCACACTCTGCTGTGAGACTGCAACCACACCACAGGCCAGCAGACTGACTTCCCTTGGGAAAGGAGACAGAAATTCCAGCATCGATGGCAATTCTGAGTCTGCTTCACATATACCATTTGACCTTGTGGCCTGTGTTTGTGGAAAAATGTCAAGTCCTTTACCATGACCTCTTATTTGATAAAGGTAAAAAGTGTCCTGTTTTTATTGATTTCTAGTAACGATGACTCCGATTTGTTTTGTCATGTGTTTCTCATTCTCATTTCTCACTTCCACATGACAGTGACGCACAGACTATGTTGACTACAAAACAAAACCTATGCACAATTAAGCAACGTATTAGTGTTTTTCTTATTTTCACAGAACACTGACTTTCTGATCTTTAAATTTTCTTGACATAGCTATTACACAAGAATATAAATAATAAACATGATTAATCATCGTACAATCTTCAGGGCTATATTGTACACCCTATAATCTCATTTCACAGAAGCAGATTAAAGATAACGTTGGTAACTAGACACTTTGCTCTGTTGAGAAACCAAAAGAACTCCACACCTGGCATAAAGAATGGGGAATATTTAGGCTGGAAAAATAGATTCAGAGGGAATGTTAAAGACAGGTTTTGGGTACAACTGAAAGGAAAACTGCAACAGGATTACAATCCCCCAAACTTATTATCTGTGGCTTACCAGCACCTAGTCGGCGGGCCTCGATTGTTCCCCCTTCCGAATCAAGGGATCTCACTTCTTGCCACCCTTCCGAAGAGACAGGAATCCTTGGTGCACACATGATAGCAACCTTTCAAAAAATCCAGCCTGACTATTTTCAGGGTTGCTGTGTAAGTCACTCTCTGAGGCTTAAGACCTTATCTAAGGAGAGTGTGAAGTGTCTCCTCCATCACTCCATTCCTAACACTGAACAACAGGAGGAGCAGAAAATGGAAACAGAAGGAAAACATTGATGTGAGCATAAGAAAATCTCCTTGCATGACTGACTCACGTCACTGCAGGCGCTGTGAAGCTACCCCAAATATTGCTGGGATAAAATGCCATGCACATGACTCAGTGGGCCTGGTGGTGTGAAGACTGGGAGCATTTACTGAGGAGAAGCATATTGGCATCTCTGCTGGGTTTTAACCAGATCTGCAGGATTCAGGAAATAAGCTGCCTGCCAGATGACACTATGCTCCTAGCCATTCCTTCTGCTTGCCTACTGCCCAGATTACTCCTAACTAGTGTCCTTTCTCCTGCTGAGAGCTTATTTGTGGAGAGGGCTAAATAAAGGATTCTTATGACAATAAAATGGCCTTTAACCCACAGGGTGATTTCTGTAAACACAATTCTTCTGCTTTTGTTAAATGCTATTAAAACTTATTAAATGGTAGCACTTCTTCTATCTTTGATTTGTGAAAAACATTTTTTGTTTATTCCTGAAGAAATGTGTAAGATCAGGCTGCATTCCATTAAATATTTTTATAAAGTGTATTTTTCTCTATTATGTAACTTTTTAAACATAGTTTCTTTCTTGTTATTGCTTCTTGTATCCTCCTGTCAGAGGTAAATTATTTTAGACATTGCTGTGAGAGTTTTACCTATGATAAATGATACAAAACACTTCCAGATTAAAAACATCTGTACCTTCTGACAGATGATATGCATACTCCTACTTTATGAAAAAATATATTTTATATTCTTCTCTACCATAATTGTGACCTTTTCGGCAAAAGTGATTTTAACTTAATCATTGTTTTCCAAAAGTAATTACTACTTTTTGGATTTTAGTACAGAAAATGTTGGAAATAGTAAAATTTCATTGGAATTCGTTTCATACTTCCTAAATCATATTCATGTGCTTCAAAACAAATCTGAGAGGTAAGCAAGGAAAGAGATAACAAGAGAATCACCCATCTTTGGAAATACAAAGTATATTCCAAGCTGTCTTAGACAGGAAACTAAACTCCTAAGTAATTACCTATTTCACAAACTTTTATTTTCCTATTAAATTTTACTGCTAATATGACAGCCAGAAAATACATATACAATATAATTAATGCTAGTACATTTAATGTTGAAATAATATTCATATATTCCTTAGAAATTCCTTTTTCCTCCACAGTCCCAGAAACTGCACATGCAGTACAAATCTGACTTCCAAATCATACATGACTAGTATATATATTTTGAAGTAACTATCAATACTGCATTGATTATCTACATTTCATATACCATCAACATACTCAGGTAAGCAGGGAGCAGCAGTGAGGAACTTAAATCTATATACTTATTTCCCAACTCTCCCTAAGCACTCTTCAAAGTTGAAAAACATCTCTACTCATCTATAGTTGACTAGCTTATGTAATGTTCCTACATGCTCTGCTATTCATAATCACACCTTGTTTAAAAAAATTTATTTCCATATAAACAAATATGCTGAGCAACTTTAAATAATGAGGATATCTAGGTAACATACTCTTGATGGAACATAAATCCAGAACGGGATTCTTCATGAGGCTACCAAACGGGAAGTATTCCGGTGGGGATAATACACTGCTGTCATATCGACTGGCTCTCTATGTGAGTCCCGCCCTATTAACATATTGGCACTTAAACTACAGTAGGGTAAATACATTGTCTTTTCAGCGGTATATCTGTAATATCCGGACTATTAATCTTTATAACCAATAGTAGAAATTAACATTTATGAAAGATTATGACACAAAAACAAGTTCAAGCCTAAAATATCATCTCTAAGACTCTAAGACATTTTTATTGACTAAACCCAACACACATGGATCGTTTCACTGTTTTGCATTTCCTTAAAGGCCTGCAAAGGACAGCTGCACATCAGACATTATCTTGTTATTCTTCTCAGGTTTAGCATTAGCCTGTGACTCTTTCCAAGTATCCTTATGCACACGCATTCACAATAGCCTTCAACACACTGGAGTCAATTGAAGAAATATCTAAACAAGTTCTGTGTCTTGAAAGTTTAAATGTTATTTTATTTCCATACTACGGATGAGGAAACTGAGGCTTAGAGGTGTATGGCAGCTAATCCTACTGTTCGCCAGACTGGATTAAGAGACTGCTGGAGAGGTTTTTGAACGCAAAGGGTGCCGCACACATCAGCAGATTAATTCACTGATGTTCACAGTCACGTGCTCTGAGGTGGCGGGGCAGGTGGAGGACGCTGGTCCCTGAACACAACGCCAGGGTGCTATTCTGTGCTCCGCTTCCCGGTCACCTTCGTGTGAGTGGCTTTGCTCCACCACGCCCCTTCTCAATGGCATCTCTGCTTGGGACCCAGCTGGCCTTGGATTGCGACCTCTGAAACTGAGCGAAAATAAACCTCTCCTCTTCTCAACTCGGATCCTACAACTCCTGCATTCTGCAGTACTAAATACTCAGCATCACAATAATAATGCCCAAGTCTGTCACCAGCTAGAGTTGTTGCTGGACCTTCTTTGACCCTGGCTGCAGCCAGCCTCTGAGTGCCTGGATGGCTGACCCTGGTGAGAAGAACCTGAGAATCATTCCCTCGGTGGTACTTTCAGGGCCCAGGGGCTCTTTTCTCAAAAGAAAGTTTTACACTTTTTTACCCCTGCACCTGTGATGAGTGAAGTTTTGCTGACTCCTCAGATACCCCAAGGCATCTTTTTTAATTTTTTTTTTATAAATCCTCATTCAAAGTACTTGGTTTCTTTTTAAAACTACTAATCTCTTCAGCAACCGCTCCACCTTTGGCCTCAACATCACCTGTACGTTTTTTCTGTCTAAGATTTAAATTTCTCAAATCTTTCTGTTCTGCTTTTTGCTTACAGTTCTCATTGTAAACGTGGCTAAAAGCAGTTAGTGGTACCCAAGCCACAGCCTGGGCTGCCTTCAGATTTCCTTCATCAGATCTACTGGCCCACCGCCCTAAACTCAGCTTTCTACATAGTTTTAGGACACAGGTAAAAAACAGACAAATTATTATTTTTTGTTTGTTTGTTTGTTTTGTTTTGCCAGAGTGCAACACACATGGCCTTTCATCCAATTCCCAAGAATCTTTATTCCCAGTTGAAACTTTCTGAGACTGGGCCTTACTATCCACATTCCTATACACATCTGGTTTTCTGAACTCTGACCAGAATTATCCATCAACCTCTGCTAGCATTCAAGCTTTTCTCTAGCCTGCATCTCTAAACACTTCCACCCACAAACCAGTTCCAAAGACTTCTGAACCATGTGGTCAGGTAGCCCACTTTTCTGCCACCAATTTTCTGTATTAGTCAGTTTTCCTGTTGCTGGTATAAAATACCTGACACTCACAACTTAAAGGAAGAGGTTTATTTAGGCTCATGGTTTCAAAGGTCACCTGATACCATGGCAGAGGGGTACAGTGGAGCAAAGTTGCATAGTTTATGGTGCTCAGGAAGCAGATCAGGGGACCAGTGCTAAGACAGAAAGGGATCAGGGAACAGATACAAACCCCAGGGTCATAGCTCCTTGACTCACCCAGACACACCCAGAAACGTGCTTTACTAATCTTCTGGTGGCTCTCAAGCCAATAAAGTTCACAATCCAACTTCCCTGTCGTATCTTGTATCAGGATTTAAAGGGTTCTTTGGATACTAGCACAACCTTGGTTATAAAATGTTCAGTCTGGAAAATTTTGAAAAGGTAAAAAGATGCAAAGTAATTAATGCTATCAAAGGGTTCTGGATCTCAAATCACTCTGAAATTCAAATGAACTCACAGGTAGGCAAACTGTTTTCAAGTTGTACTATTAAGCCATTCACAATATACATGAATATGAGCAAACTATAAATTTTTCTGTTGTTTGTTTCATAGTGTGTTAGAAGAGAAGCATACTTGAAAGGAATCTTCAAGGCTCTGCTCAGTACAATTTGCCTCAACGGGCACTGTCTTTGAAGCTAAGGAGTCCTAGAATTTCCACATCCTGACAGACGCACATGGAAAACGTCAGTCTAAAAAACAACAGGTGTAAAAATGTCCAATAGTGATAGGCTATGGCCCGGGAAGGACCCTTGTAGGAGATTAAAAGAAAATAAATAACAAGAAAAAAGATCAAGAAAAAGCAAAAAGGTAAGTCACTACTTAGCGTATTTACTTTATAAACACAGCTTACTACCACATATGTGCCTCCGAAGCATGCCTTGAATTCTCCTAAACTTTTCCTATAAGAAACCTGGCAAAATAGCACAATTTGAAATTGAGTGCTTTGCAAGGTGATAAAGGTTTTAAAGGATAAATGGAAGTTGACCATTTTAGCTTAAAGACAGGCACTAGTACTTTCTCACTTCACTTTGCTGCAAAAGATAGAAAACATGCCAAAAAAAAAAATGGACAATTGACAAAACCAAAATATTGGCTCTCTGAGCACCATTTCTTAACATTTTCCTGGTTTTTTTATAATTTAAATTACAAAATAAGAAGGGATCTACACTTGAGCTACATAGGAAAGGTATTATAGAATGAGGTATCATTGACCAAAAATCAAGTTTAATGTTGCTTTCTTAGTTTGGGATTGTACTACAATTTATGCAATATAAATTCAGTCTACAAAATTTACTTAAGGAATAGGATGTGATTTCAAAGCCTTACAAGAGACTTAGTGTTATCTAACTCATGATTCAAACATTTATTTGAGCTGTGTGTTTCATAACCATCTTCCTTTCATTATGAAAGATGCGCTCTTAGGGTGCTAGCCTTATGCAAAGATGTCAGTTCCAACTCCCAGGGTTTTATGAGGACAAAACTGGACGTGTGTGATCTAAAAACCCAATTCTCCAGCCATCACAATTTCGGATTCGACCGGAGGCTATGCAGAAGACTCACTCTTATTACTTAGACATTGGTTTTCTCATTTCATTTCTGGTATTTAGGGATTTCTCCCTCACACGAACACCTATGCATGTTTAAAAATGTTCTTTTTATCTATTATTTATAATTTTTCACAGTGAATTTTGTTTTTCACGTTTGTTTGTTTTAAATTACTTAGGCAGCCATGTCACTCCAAACTGAAAGGAGTTCCAAATGATGTCTTGGTTAGCCTTTTCTTTGATATGTTGGCAGCTTTAAATCTGATTTATAAGTTCAAAAACCCTTAAAGGGATATATTTATTTGCCTTTGCAGGGCTACAATTCAAGTAATGCTATCTAGAGCAATGGTCTTTCTTTATTATCCTGTCACTCAAATACCTAGCTCTGTACTATTGCCATGGACATGAGCTATGGTGCCAGTGAGGAAACAACAGACTCAAAAAGCTAAGTAACACATTATGAAAATATAACAAGACTCCAAACAGCAAGTTATTAAAGAAAGCACACAGTACAGAAGAGGTTCATTATTTACACGTTGTACAAGGTAAGAAGTGCTACACAGAACTATGTCTTCACTTATTATTTCTATACACCATTTTCCTTTTCTACTTGCTTTCATCTATGTGTTGTACTTTTTGTTAGAAGCATTTCGAAAACCTTTTAGGACCTTAACAAAATGAGTAGGAACCAGGGATTTCCCAGAATAGATGTCCCAAGTTCTACTTCAATTGAATCACTGAGTGAATCACTGAGTAAATCACACCAAAAATACTGTGTTTTCTCTGGTTTAACTAGGCCTAACAGACCAGAAAACTTAGGGTATGTTTACTCCTCTTTAAATTAATTTAAAACTTTTTTTTCATGAAAACAATATGAACTCACATGTAATCCTCCCTTCTCCACTCAAAACACAATAACGTATTTAATACAAAAATGCTCATTCTACAGTGCGTAACTCAGACAAATACAGAGAATACATCAGAGACATAATGATTTAATTTTAGATTTTGCTAAAAATTTTGAACAATTAAGTACTATATTGAGAAGTTAAGGTTTGCACCAAGAGATAGGAATGGAAAGCACAACACCAAAAGACACAGGAGACAAGCTGGTGTATTGGAAGGCATAAAAGAAGAGAGAAAGCAAAGCCAAGAAATGAATAGCAAATAAAAAACCTAAATTAAGGAAATACAAATAGTGTAGGAGTTTAAAAATACAAAGAAGAATGTGATTGTGACCCTATGTGCATGGCACTATTGTTGTCTTTCAGCTGTCAAATTTAAGGCCATGGATGGTGAGGCAAGCTCACATCCCTAGCTAAGTCAGAGGGTAGAATTGGGACCTTACTGAATCGACCCCTGGACTTCTGGGCAGAGAATACTGTGCAAACCCTATGAAGTCTGAACCTCATGGCTCTCCATCCAGCCTCGGTATGGCTGCATTCCTGCTTTCTGGTGTGTGTGACCAGAGTGTGAGCCTCCAAGCAGGCACATTCAGCAACTCACCTTGGTTAGACCAGAGGCGGGAGACTTCCCACAAGACTTAATTTTTAAAAGCACCCCAGAGCATTTTAAAGTATACCCAAATGTGAGGGTCACTGATCCAATCCACCCATCTCACTCTGGTGCCCAAGGTAATCTAGTTCTTGATAGAACCAGGATTAAAACCACTCACCTTGACCTGTAGGTCCAGGGCTCCTTTCGTTCCACAGGCCACTACACTGACGGGTCCTGGACTAGCATGTGTCTTCTCCAAGTCTTACTGCCCACGATTCCTGCCTCCATGACTAGAATGACACACTGGTTCTTCTGACCACTCTTGCCAGGTCCAACATGACACCTTGGCACCCATGCTTCCCTCCTAGTTCCTGTAACACGTACTTTCTACATATCCTATTTGGTGCCACAGAATTAGTATTTAATGAGCACTTTCTGTACATCAGGTGCAAGGCACATAGAGACATACACACATTATCACATACAACTTCTAGCTAGAGTATGTACAATTAGTATTCCAAGTTTTTTAAATGATGGAACTTGAGGCCTTGCGTGGTTAAGTAACATGTCTGAGGTGTTTAGTTTCAGCTGTGCTTAAAACTGTGTCCTCATGACCACAATAAAATATCAAATCTTCATCACAAGGTAACTATTCTCAAAGATTTTTCATGATCTTATATATTTCACAGATAACCAAAAAATGGAGACAAATACTAAATACCAGTAGGTGTCAGGTATGCCTACAAACATGTTCAGGCCTTAGTTTCTTCCTTCCTATATGCATATCTTTCTATGCATTGAATTGTGTCCTCTTCCAAAGCCATTTATTGAGCTCATAACCCCTATTACCTCAGAACTGTAAATCTATTTGGAGACAGGGTCTTTAAGGAGGTAATGAATTGAAGTGAGGTCATTAATGGGAAGAGATTCTAATACACTGTGACTGGTGTCCTTTAAGAAGAGGAAATGTGTTGTGGACACGCCCTGTGGAAAAAAACATACAAAGACAGAGAGAAAACGCCACCTATAACCAGAGAGAGAGTCCTAGAACTGACTCCTCCTTCATGTCCCTCAAAAAGAACCAACTCTACCAACACCTTGACCCAGGACTTCCAGACTCCAAAACTATGTGAAAATAAGTTGCTGCTGTTGTTGCTACCCAGTCTGTGGGACCCCAGGAAACTAATACAATTATCATCTCATCTGGTACACAGCGGCCTCAGAAGAGTTTACTCTCAGAAATAAAATCAGATCTGTCCTTTGAGATGGTACAGGCGCTTTCAAAAAAAGAGACCAAACTTCTTAAGTATAGCTCTGTAGGTAGAATAAGACATGCAAAGAAAATCACTACAGGCAATAAGAATTAAATCCAGAATAGCAGTTAAGATTTAGGGATGCCCCACATTCCATAAAGAAGAAAGGTAATATCTGGATTTCCAAATGAGATAGTTGGTATCACTGAAGTCAATACCTGAAGATCAAGCTCTTAACTCCTGGACAGGTACTAAGGAGGGAAGGCAAAGTTTTAGTTCTAGAAGGACTTAGATCAAAGAATTTGACTTAGTCACGAGGGTCCAGGGACACAGCTCTAACAACCAGAATTAGGTACAATGCCAGGACCTGGTCTCAGGCATTTGCTAGAAGCCTGATTGCTAGGATTGAGTCCGGACTGCAGAGAGAGCAAATTACCCACAGACTGTCCAAACACTACATCTCCAAGGGTTAGGTTGGTCCTGGGAGCAAGATGAGTTCCAAGCTCTTCCAGCTGCAAAGACAGAAAGGAGCTTCGAGGACAGGGAATTTGGAAACTCTTAACACACACGATGTCTCCTTTTCTATTTAGGTATGTGTGAAAAGAGACAATTTTGTTTGCTTCTGAAGTCTCTTACAGGTCTAAGGTTCTGTTATTCTGTGAAATTGAACCAACAGTAAGGACAACCTTTTCATTCACTGGATAAAATGGGTCAAAAACACTGCAGTATGATTCTGCACTTTAAAAGGATACTGAAGAAAAACAGAGATAAAACAGGTGACACCGAAATCTTCACTATCATCTTTTTCTGAACAGACTCTGAAGCATAAATAATGTTTTCCTTTAAAAAGGCCTTTAGTTATACATCTTTTAAAATGCTATTAAAATGAAGAGCATGTATATCATGTAAAATTTGTATTTTTTTCTTTTTGCGAATGTATCCCAGATGTTAATTTAATTTCTACTGATTGAAGAATAGGATTTTTTCCATATGCAACTGAATGACTAATATTTATAGCCACAGTCTGATTTGGAAGAAATATTATTAGGCATAATCATGTTATATTTATAGACTTCATTTTTTCCTTTTTATAGAACTTTTTTTAATTCTAACCCCTGTTACGGAAGCAAGAAGACGTTTCGGTCATTTATATATTAGACAGAAATTAAAACTGAAAATCTAGCCTTTCACTATAATGATTTTCAAATTTATCTGAATGCCTATTTTTAGAAATTAGGTGTTAGGAATTAGCATGTTAGCTCAGACCACAGACACAGAGAGTATGTTATTTATGCTCCATAAATCTCTTCCCATGATTTAAATTGGACAGATGATGACAACAGCTAATGCCCATTCCACATCCATTTTAAGAAAAAAGTAAGCCTTCCACTCTGTTCTCAAGGCACCTCACATCTGAAATCGTGTATCTCTTTTACTGTAGTCGGGAGAGAATGAAATGTACATACCTCTCACCATGGCCAGCCAGCAATGCTTCTTTCACCTGCCTGTCCACATCCCTGTCATTTGTAATCTCAAAGAAAACCAGAAAACATAAAAATTGGACATTTGCGCTCAATGTCAATCAGTCCAACTGTCCAACTGCTGTCCTGTAGTAGTATTTTTCCTCTGCTTAGACTGAAAGGGCAAATGAAAGAAGAGACTAGAGAAAGTACTTGGTTTAAGGCGGAGACATGGACGCAGAAGTCTCAAAACTTGTGTTCATCCACCTGTGTGGGAAAGGGGTGCGTGACAGAGAAAAGCACAAAATAAATGAGGCAGGCGTTAGTGAAGGAACTACCAAAGGAAGGCACGATGTTCTGATAAATAATCTCTAAAGCCAGGTAGGTGCCTGTCATATAGTAGGAACCCGATGAAAGGTAATACAGAAAGAGAAATTAAACAGAGATTAATATAAGAGGAGAAACTGGTGCTGTTATGTTTCCATGTGGACTTACTGCTGTTTAAAGATTCTGATTGCCAAAATGACAATTATGGAAGGCCCCTGAAAACACCAGGACCATCATTTGTAATACCAAAGTTTACTTGCATCTTAATAAAAAGATATTAAATAGAACATTTTCTGTTATAACGAGTATCAAAGTAACTCATGCATATGACGAGAAATAAAATAAACAAGGTCTTGCAATGATGAATAGCTAACATGGTCCTTCTACCCACATTATCAATTCTACTTCTCAAACATAGTTTTAAATATTTATTGTACTGTACTAGTTCTTCCAATGGAAAACACTAATTTGCTTCTAAATGGTGACTGCTCCATTTGGGATCTTATCTATTGGTTTCTAACCTTAAGGCTAAAACCAATTAAAGAGGAAATATTCACTCGCTTTAAAGAGGAAATATTAGCTCATTTTATTTACATCACTTTGCTTTCAGAAGTTAATAGTTCTTTTGTTCACTGGTTCCTCCTCTCCTTCCTTCCTTCCCTTGTTCCTTCCTTCCTTCTTTACTTCTTTATTTTGTTTCTGTTTTTTGGTCCAGGGGATTAAACCCAGGGCCTTGCACATTTAAACTCACACTCTATCACCGAGCAACACACCTAGTCTTTTTCTCCTTTATACAATAACTTATTTAAATTTACTTAATAGTCTATTTCTTGCTTTCAAATTTGAACATAATCTTTTAACTCTTAAACATTTAGAATATTCACGTGCTTATCTATTCCACCACCTCTCCCTACTCCAAAACTCTTCAACGCCCATATCTGTCAGTTTTATTTTTATTTTGACACGGACATACTGAATTTCTATTCAATTGTGTAACTACATATAATTGTCCAATATACAAGAGGATTTATTCTTAAAATGGAAAAACCACTTAGCAGCTTTATCACATGTCTTAGTTACTTTTCTCTCACTGCTGAGACAAAATACTAAACACCCAAAGTTAGGGGAAGAAAGGTTTAGTTTACTTAGCTCACAGTTCGCAAAGGTTTCAGCCCACAATCTACTGGATCCAAGGCAGGGTGGCATGGCAGACAGGCAGAAGGCAGCCAGGTAAGCAAGGGACTCAAGCAAAGGGACTAACCAGCTTCTTCCTGTATTTTATATTTTATCCAAACTACCTGGCTTTAGGGTGGGCAGTACTTCCACCCTTAATCCTAGCGTCACATCCTTAGTCCCAGCAGAACCATGCCAAAGCAATCAGTGCACTAATTTAGTAATCACACACTCTAGATCCAGCTACTTCTTACCACATGAGGCTTTAGGGGGACATCTGGACACAAACCATAACATCACATTATTACATATGAATATTCCAGAATCAAGTAAAAACAAATGCTATCCAAGGATTACATTTCTTTTTCTACAGATGCATTGCCAGGGTACCTGTTCACTCAGAGGGAAATGTACCTGGGTTTCAAGTTCAGTGGGCTATAACAGTAATTTGAAATCATGTCACATTTTTGCTTCACTCCATATTTGGACTATGCTTTTCTTTTGAGCTTAATTTCAGTTTTGAATTACTCCTTTTTATGGTTGAAAGAAGACACAATCTTTCCTCACCAAGGAAGTGACTCCTGTAACTCACGGTCAGCTGGCTCCAAGGCAGAAACATCATGGTGGAAGGTCATGGTGGAGCAAAGCTTCTGGGTTTATGGAAGCAGGGAAGCAGAACACAGGGGAAGAGCTCACTAGAGAGATACACCCCATGAGGCACGCCTAGCAACCCACCTCCTCCAACTGGCCCCACCTCCTAACAGCACATTCAGCTACTATTAACATCGGCAAGTCAATTCACTGAGTAAGCCACCTCCATGATTCAAGCACCCCTCCAGGACTTCCTTAATCTATCAAGCTGACAGGAAGAGTCACCTGGCACAGACAGTACACCCTTGAAAGGGTTTACTGGGAAGCTTCCCATTCTTCTTCTCTCAATCTATCTAGTCCCAAGCCACTGTGAAGTGAGTAGCTTTCTTCAGCCATAGCTTCTCTGTCATGATGATCTGCCTAACCACAGGCCCAGAAACAACGGAGCCAAGTGACCACAGACTGAAGCTTCTACAAACATAAGCCCAAATAAATCCTTCTTGTAAGTTAATTTTCTCAGGTACTTTGTTGCAGCAATGGAAAGCTAACACAGTAAGTATCTTAGCAGCTTACAGTTAATCTCCTTTTCTCCTAATTTTTGAGTTTTCTTTAACTAAGGTGTCACAGAATAAGAAAAACAGACACTTATATTTGACAGTCATATGAAGAGAAGAACTCTTTTAAATTGTAATTATTTAAAAGTCACAATTTTCTAAATGCGTATAGCCAAATTTTCACCTAATTTTATCTTGGGACTTCCTGTCTCTCTGTAATGTCCACAGGGTGCTCTGGCCAGCCAACTGGAAGCGCCATGAGGAACCATGTGTGTCTGTCTGTTTCTCTCTCTTTCTCGCTCCTTCCGTCCCTCCCTGCCTACCTGCCTCCCTCTGTGTATCTTTTCCTTTCTAACTGTCTGTCTATCTAATCAGTGTACCTCTAGACCCTCTCTATGTATCTGCCTGTCTAATCACTATACCTCTAGACACCAGCACGGCACAGCTAAGCCACATACATTCAAGGAGACATTTATTATACAAAACCTTAAGATTGGAAGAAAAAAATCAGAATTATCAAAAAGATATCAAAATGCATTTTTTGATCTCAAGAAAGAAAAGCCAATAACATCAGAATTATAAGCTCTTGTGTGAGTATCAGGCATTGCAGATGCAGCCCAAAGAGGATATTCCAAATACTTTTCATTTAACAATAAGAGCATTACATAAAGAATTGTATGAACAAGTTACATTCAAAGAATTTAACACCTGTGTTTTACAAGGGTTCCCAATTCTTTTTCTTGATTCCCCGCTGATGGAACTGTCAGGTACCCTGACTCAACAGTCAGTTGTTCACCCAATAGTTAATAAATAGTCATACTGCTCACAACCTAGATGGGGTCCAATGATACCTTTTTTTTTTAAACCTATTACTCATTAGAGTACTCAGCCTTATTTTCAACTACTTGTCATTTCATACCATTGTAGAATCATTTCTTACGCTAACCCAGACACTACATTCTCCGAAAAAGACTGCTAAACACTGCCTAGAAGTAACAATTACAAGTCAACCAATAAGCCCCTATTGCATAGGTTGACCTCTGAAGCCATTCATCAAGTACTTTAAAAGTACAAAGGCAATGGTTGGGAGGTAGCTCCATGGTAGAGAACATACTTACCCTGCATGGGGCCCTCAGTTCAATTTCCAACACCAAAAAAAAGGGGGGGGGGCTCAAAGTCCTAATTAACTGTATTGTATTTTTTACTTAAAATCAGCAAGGACAAGATTAAACAAGGACATCCTATTATCCAATGTTAGGTTCTCCTTCAACTCCTTCTGGCTTAGGACGTACTCATTAAACTCTTTGTTAGTAAAGGTGGTTTACTACCTTGGAATGACACAGCAGTGTCTGTATGTCTCTATGTTTCTTCCTAGAACTGACCCCATTAGTTTCTCTCCTCAGCATCAGCACCATCTTCGTCTCTGTCCTTACAGACCTCTTAACTCAATCCCTCTGAGGCACAAGTCTCTACTAGGAGTTCGCTCAGTGGATTATATTACATATTTCATTTAAATCAACTGCTATCTTACAAGTTCTTATCATTCATTGATATCTGTTCTCCTTCTGTAGAGATAAATTGGTACTACTTAATGTATATTAAGAGACCAGAGAAGTACAGTTTTTCTCGCTTGACAACAGCAATATGAATAGCATTTTCTTTTAAAATAAGTGGTAGTTGACCTCAATTTTTAGACAACCCTAGTAGGCAGAGCTCACTGTTAATCTGTGCATATGTGAGTGCAAGTGTGTGTGTGTAAGTCGGTGGAATAAAATTATATGCAACTATTATATTGAATGTAAAGGCTGTGTTGTCTTGCAGAGACCATTTTTACCAAGTTACCAATTTTTGCTAAGTAGCTGATTGAACACAGTAAAATTATATTAGTATACCAGGCAGAAACGTCCCTTTGAAGCATTTGTTAAATTACATTTTATTGTGAGATTATTCTTTATTTTTCCCCCCAACAGAACATAAGCTCTGCGAAGAAAGAGAACACTCTTATCTTTTTGAACCTGAGTATATTCACAGATAGTGCAAAATATAAAGTTGCTAATAAATTTAAAGAAATGACAAAGTATATTAGTAAAATAAAAATAACAGTATCAATGCAAGAGTATGCACACATATTAAGTGATTACCACACGCCAGATATTATGTTAAATGTTTAATTTACTGGTGTAACCGATAAATAGAATAAGAAAATGCCTGCAATATAGTCAACCTTGACTTCCGTCTCCCACTGCCACTTTAAAATTACTCATGTATACCACGGGTGCTGTCCTCCACCCCTGCAACTCACAATACGGGCATCCACTGTTTCCTAAGAAATCCTTTCCCACATCGTCCTTTCTATTCTCATTTCACTGGGGCCTATAAAAGAAATTCTTTCCCTTTTCTTTGTACATTATAGTTATAGATGACTACCTTACACTCATAGCAATACTAAATACCCACGCGATTGACACTACAGGCAAACTCAAGACGGGAAGGATGCTTATTTAACACCCTACACATCGCCTCCTCCAGACCACTCAACAACCTTATGAAGCAGTTACTCTCACCTCCACTGTGCCAATTAAAAACAGTGAGAGACTTATGGAGGGAGATTAAATACCACATGCAGCACCACGGGTTACTACAGATGAGCATGGCTCACTCACAGGACTGCAACAGTAACTTAGTGATCTAGTTACTAAGAGATGTTACAGGTGACAGCATATCTGATTAAGCTTCAAATAGGAAAATACACTGCATTTTTATTAAGAGGTATTTCTTATGAGTTAATAATATATTTCATATGCGTTGATATGGGATTGCTTAAAAAATTAACTTAGGAGAACTACCTTGACTGGAGTGTATTCTAGAAATTTTATTTGAGAATCAGATGAATTATAAGATGAGAGAAAATAAGGTTAACCATAGCAGCAGATAAATGGCCATGTGATGTCCCTGGGTTCCCAGAAGAAGAGGATTAACATGAGCTTCAGACATGTACATCCCCAAAGGCCAACCAAGTCTCTAGATGGCAACTCCCCGGAAGACAGCACGCAGAGACAGCAAGTTCTTCCCATTGCACCAGGCCCATGGCCCCACGCACCCAGGCCACCACTCGGGTCTTCTTTCATCATGCATTCCTAGTGTAAATGGCTCGAAGAATCCATTATGTCTGATTCTGCGCCCGCTCTGATTTATAACACTTATTTTAATATTTAGAACTGTTTCAAGAAAAATAAACATATCTATCCTTGTCGAGAATTAACTGCACACCAGTTAACACACATCTATCTACATATTTATTCAACATCTACTTTATTCCTTCAGAGAAAAACAGAAGTTAGAATACTCATGAACTCTTAGGCAACTTACAAAGAGAAGTCATCAGAGGACACACTCAAAGAACCAAACTGATCCTACACATGTAAATTGTAAAGACACATACTTCACGTTGGTTTGCAGTAATGATAAGATAGAATGAGCTTTCTTAATTGTTCCCATAAGAGAGAGATAGCATGTGATTGTCTGGAAAAAAAAAATACATAGCAGGTTGGAGAGAACACATAGGCATGCAGTTCAGAGATAAAAGATGAGGAATCAAAGTGATTTTTAATAAACTGCACAATAGTATATAATTTAGCAACATAATCTACTAATCACGGAGCAAGCCAAAACTTTAAAAACTAAGTTTTCCAAAATACAAATTCATGAAGAACTATCAAAAAAAAAAAAAAAGAAATATCAAACAGTACCACATGGATAAGGACCACCACCATTAAAGTTGGGACTCGGGTCAGTTAAAGGTGGAATGAACAGTTAGTGAAATGAGATAACCTTCAAAAGAAGGGTGTAATTTTAATACCAAACTGAAGTATTCTCTAGAACAGCACTATCAAATCCTAGCACTAGTTGTGATAATCCCTCTTGAGCACCTGAAATGTGGCCAGTGGGACCAAGGAACTGAATATTTAAGTTGAATTTTAACTAATTTAGATTTAAACAGTTACACATGGCTATAGTATTGCACAATTAAGAGTTAGAAAAATAATTCTATCACATTATATTGCTAAAACTTTTCAAATGTGAACTTTGTCTCTCAAAGTTACTACCTAAAACACAATATATAACACCTTACATGATGTAAAAGTGATTTCTTCATAAATTGTATGAAAGATTAATATGAAATTCTAAAACTGCTAATTTAAAAACGTAAGAGTGTATATGGTAATTTCCCACAACCTCAGGAACCGAAATCAGTAAGACACTCTCCTAAGTCAAATGTGGAGCTCACAGGTACGTTTATATCCCACCAAATAATTAATTAGTTCATTAATTAAAATTAAAGCTAAAATTTCACATTGGCTGCATCTTTGTGAGCATTTCAAGCCTCACCTCTAACCCTGTGACACACGCACCTGGCACACGTGCATCTTTGACCCTGGCAACATAACCTAACCCTAGCACACAAAGCCCTCTAAAGCCCAGCACACACACACTTCCCACCCTGGCACATGCGCACCTCTAGGCTTGGTATACACAGGACTCTGAACCTAAGACACACGCAGTTTCTCTAACCCTGGTAGTTGCGCGTACAGCTTGCCCTGGCACGCACACACCTCTAAATCCGGTACACACTCACACTCACACACACACACACACAGCCCTCTAGACCTGGAACACATGCACTTCTGACCTTGGCACAGGTGAATACCTCCCACCCCGGTGCCCACGCACCTGTAAGCCTGGGGCACACGGGTCTGCAAACTTGGGACACGTGCACTTTCTCTCATTCTGGCACACCTGCTTCTCCCACTCTGGCACTCCCAACTCTAAGTCTGCTACACACACATCTCCAAACCCAGGACACACACACTTTTGACCCTGGCACTCACGCACTTTTAAACTCGCTGCACCCCATCTCCGCACCTGGGACGCACGCACTTTCTCTTACTCACGCACACGCACACGCCTGCAAGGCCAACGACCCTGCTTCTCCCGCCCCGGCAGGAGCCCCTCTAACCCTGGGGCACAGATAGCTCCAACCCCGGCACACAGGCACCCCGGCGGCCCGGCCCACCTGCTGCTGCGCCCCGCCCGGCGCCCCTCACCTTTCTCGCTGACGCTCTCGCTCTCCAGCTCGGCGTCCTCGCAGCTGGTGTACTCCGGCGTGGACACGCCCTCCTCCTCCGAGCTGCTCACCGACATCTGCCGCTTCTTGCCGCCCCTCTTGGCGCGGTGCGGCTTGGGCGGCGAGGGCCGCACCGACTCGGACTGGTCGGAGCTCAGCGAGTCGTTCCGCAGCATGGTCTCCACCTTCTCGCGCTTGGCCTTGCGCACCAGCACGGCGGCGCCGGGCTCCAGGCGGCCCTGCCTGCGGAGCGGCTCCGGGGCGCGGGGCTCGGGGGCGCCGGCGGGCGCGGGCGCGGGGCGGCTCGGGGCCGGCTCGGCGCCGCGCTCGGGGGGCGAGGTCCGGGCGGCGGGCGCGCGCGGGCCGGCCTTGCTCTCGGGCGGCGCGGCGGCCTCGGTGCGCGGGAGCGCCACGTCGCTGTGTCGCCGCTCGTGCCTCGCGCGGGACACCCGGGCGTGCATGCGCATCTGCTGCTCCTCGGGCGGCGGCTTCACCGGGTAGCGCGCCAAGTTCGGGTCGCTGCGGTACCGGGTCTGGTACTCCTCTTCCTTGCGCTGCTTGTCGTCCGCCGCGGCGGCGCCGGCCTCGCGCCTCTCGGGCCCGTCGGGCAGGTCCTGCGAGCGCCCCTTCTCCAGCCGGCGGCCCTCGCGCCTCTCCTTCCGCTCGCGCTCGGCCGCCGCCGCGTCCGCGGGCTGCGCCGGGGTCTTGGGCGCGCGTTTCCGCGGCTCGCCCCGCTGCGCCCCTTTGCCGTTCTGCTCCGACAGTCCCGGGGCCTTCTTCCTGTGAGACGCAAGGGACGTCCAGGAGGAAGGAAGTTTATAAAACTTCGAGCTAAGACCTGGAGACGTTT
Organism: Hystrix cristata; assembly: GCA_004026905.1. Taxonomy (NCBI): domain Eukaryota; kingdom Metazoa; phylum Chordata; class Mammalia; order Rodentia; family Hystricidae; genus Hystrix; species Hystrix cristata. The sequence goes on from PVJO010002057.1 coordinate 24,599, forward strand.
TTTTCTCTTGGCATTGCAGTCTTAAATCATTTCAAGTTACAATTCTAAGTAACTTGCTTAACTCTGCAGTGGCTTTCCTTCATGCCTGGGATAAAGGCTGTAACATGTAAACTGGCCCTGCACTATCTCACCAGCCATCTCTCGCCCACCCTCTCTCTGCTACCCGCAGAGTAGCCCGTGGCTGTCCTTTGGGGGGGGTGGGGGGGTCCCCACACCTGCTTCTTTTAGGCCACATACCTATGCAGATGCCAGGAACACCCTGCTCCTGACAATTCCCAAACTACTTTTCCGAGCTTAGCATAAAGGAGATATCCTCAGAGAAGACTTCTCTCATACTGCTTTTAATAGGTCAGGTTCACCCATCACACTCTTTCAGAGTATACTTTCAATTAAAAGACTAATTCTAGAAATAAACAACCATCTAAGAACTTTTTCTGAATTCAAGATTGGCAGTTAGTAATGAATCAATTAACAGGTTTCTATCTGTGCATGGTAGGAAAGAAAAATTTTAACACCAGTGTCCTGTGGGATAATGAAGTCTAAACACAGAACACCTGGGGCCTGGTGTTGCCCCACTCTGGGGCCTGGGAAGTATCCCTTCCACAAACTCCTCCTAAGCTGAGGGGTGAGCCACAAATACATGAATATCTCAAGTTTTAAAAAGCTTAGTAAGTAAAAGACACCATACTAAGAATGATGAGATAAGTGTGTTCAAAAGGAGAGGAGGGGATTTTGAGAAGAATTAGTGGCAATGTGTCTTACTATAATGACTTTTTAAAATTTAAACATTCAGCATATTTTTGATCACCCTCGTTGATCAACCTTTTCCAGAAACTTTTATCAAATAAAAACGTTATGGTATGTTCTCATCATTATTCTCCAAATCTGGCACCATACGACTTCTGGCTCTTCCCAAAAGTCAAAATGATCATGAAAAGTAAACATTTTGAATGGAGGACATCGAGGCAGCCATAAGAACACAACTAAAGACACTCAGGAAAGAGGACTTCCAGAACTGCTTCAGAAAGTGGCAAAAACAATAGGATAAGTCTGTTAGAAGCGAGGCGGGGTATTCTGAGGGTGATTCATGGTAATGGGTCCTTTATTGTGACCATTTCTAAAAATTAAACGTTCACTGTATTTTAAATCTAACCTTGCAGAAGTTAAATGCTTGACAATTGGTTTGCTCTGCCGGCAAGACCATGACTTCTGCTGACAGCGCCAATGAATTATTACCTCTCTCTTGGGGGTTCGCTTCTAGACCTGGAGGAAGCATGCTTCTGCTCGGGCCCCACGGCCTTCGGGGAGGGCTCCACCCCTTTGCTCCTGTCCGGGGCTGCACCGGCGGGAGCTGTGTCCTGGGAGGTGGCCGCCGCCGTGCTCAGTGGTGTCTGGGACCGCGATCGCTCCTGGAGTCTTGCCTTCTTTTCCCGGGCTACATCCGAACCGGCACCCGTAGCCGTGTCACTCAGAGCTCCATCCTGACTCGGCTGCTGAGGGCCACTTCCAAAGAACCACGCCCCGGATTTGGTTAAGATTTCTTGTTGCTTTCGACATAAATTGCATACCCACATAACCTATTCGAAGAAGAGAGAACAACGTAAATTTTCTGTACTATTTGGAAATACTTTATTTTCCATACGTTATATAGAACACACACAAGAGGCTTTCGTCTTCATATTTTGCCTTGAAGCTTCTTGTGACGTTGATTCACGAGTGACAGCCAAAAATATGAATGCCCGGACTGGGATTCATCTGAAACTAGAGCGCCTCTGGGCTACCAAAGAAGAATCTTTTCTTATCTTTCATTTAATAATTCAAAAAAAAAAATTCTGAGATTCTTTTCACCATGCATCTGTCATAGCTTGTATGATTGACTCAGAAGGTTTTTTTTTTTTTAAATATCCGTGAGTAGAAATACTCTAAGTGGTTCAGGTAATTGATTGGAAAATTATTGTAAAAAACTGCAGAATCGGTACTTATATATGTAAACCTCCTATCTCAAGAGATTTCAAACATGTGTGTCTTTCAAAAATCATATATTATTAAATAGTGAAAGCTATTGCTGTGGAACAAACAAGCATGGGCACAAAAGACAAGGTCAAGCTGAATATTTTCTCTAACGTCTTAGCAATAAATTAACCTCAAGCTTATTTCATGCTATAAAATTGTTTTCCATGCACCTATTTCCTAAAGCAATAAATCTGAGTCTGGATTTATTTATATGTGACCACTCCAATGTAATATTTCCTTAGGAGAAGTATTTTGGAATATTTAGAAACATCCCCCGATAAATCATAAGATGTCACTGCATAAACTTACATATTTGCTCCCCCCTCAGTGACATTTAAAATGATTATAATAATGAGGACAATAATGATAACAAAGATAAAGTAACAATAAGAGCAACAACTAGCAGTCACATGGCATCCCCATGAGCCTTCTCTTCAAATATAGAGTGTTAAACAAAATGCACAATTCACTGCCTAAGCCTGTATCAAAATCATGTATAGACTACAGCCTCGATGCAAAATGCTTGCCACATAAGGCTGTAGTTTGCACCTGCATCTGCATCTCCTTCAACTCATAACTGAAGTCCCTCAGACGTCCTGGACATACCCAGAATAGCATTGAAAGGAGAAATACTCTGGGACCAGGACTCTCGTGAATATTGGCACCAAATCTCTTCTGCCCAGAACTCAAGCTGGGGACAGGAAATGTGTGCCCTCTTTATTTGGTTGCCTCTTTAGCTGACCAGACAATAAGAAGAGTTGAAATTACATGGCTTAAGGAGATTGGTATAACATTTTTTAACATTTTATATCAACCAAGTAGACATTAGTTTGAAATTCCTTTAATAATAAGCCAATTTTCACATCGTGGAAAATAATTCCTTTTAAATATGGTATAGGTGCATATAAAAATACCAGGTTAAAACAATATATTATAAAATTAATAGGCAATAAAATATATATTTATAAATAGGCCCTCTTCTATAAAAATATTAAGGCACATTTAGGATCAACATTCATTTCCTGCTGGGTGCAGTGGTGCACACCTGTAATCCCGGCACTGCAGAAGGCTGAGGCAAGAGGATCAGAAGTTCCAGCCCAACCTGAGCAATTTGGCAATTTAGTGAGACCTATCTCAAAAGAAGGAAAGAAGGAAGGAGAGAAGGAAGGAGAAGAGAGAAAGAGAAAGAGAAAGAAAGAAAAAGAAAGAAAGAAAGAAAGAAAGAAAGAAAGAAAGAAAGAAAGAAAGAAAGAAAGAGTGTGCTGAGGATGTAGCTCGATGCAAAGGCCTGAGTTCAATTCCCAGCACCACAAAGAACCGGGTAGGGGGAGGTTTCCTTTAAAACTATACAGAAAACACAATAAAATTTACAAATATTAAAAAGTTTCCAAAATGAGAGTAAGCTAAATAAAAAAACATGAAGGAACATAATAAAACTTGACAAAAGACAAAGGACACTCTTTATTGTATATCTGAATAATTTCTAGAAAATTATTATCACAATTTCATTTAATGTCTCATATTTTTAAATGTATAAAGATGGATCAATGAAAAGATATTGCCAGATTTGCCCAAGTTCTAAATTTTCCATATGTGCAGAATTGATACAGGATCAGTTAAAGCAAACAATGTGTATTAAAATTAACTAAAGTTAATTATTACATTTTATCTAATTTAATTTCCAGGTTAGTCAAAGGCTTACAATTACTGTATAAGAAAATCAGAGTAAGTACTTTACATAATTGTTTTTAATATATTCATTCTTTAACCTATGTCATGCTTCATTTGTCTATTCATAATATTTAGAAAAAAATATTATTTAGTTCCAAAATTTTCCTATATCTTACTTCCTTGGGGTCTACACCAGTTTAAAATTTGTACTTTAAACAACTATGTAAAACCAATCTATCTTTCAATTTAAAAATAAAATTAAACCCTAAGAATGTTGAAATACTCATTTTTAGTAAATACTACCTCCCAATATCTATTTTCAGTTATACAAATTATTCATATAACAAAGTTTACTGAATAAAAAATAAATTCCTCTTATGAGTTGTAAAGCACAGAGAAATATATGAGATTAAATATTGTCATGCTTTTCAACACAGTCCATACAAAATCTGGAAACACGTCCAAAAGAGAGACAAGTACTATCACAGTTATGTATATTTTTTAACCTCTTTAGGAACTTAGTGTATTAATTATTTTATTTGTCTGGAGGTATAAATAATGCAAAAGTGGGTGGGGAGGCATTGTTAACAGATTTTTTTTTTTTAAAAGAGATGGGGGGGATAAGGCAGAACTATGTCAAACCAAAACTCCTATTGATTTAAAGAGCAAACACACCTCGCAGAGAATGTACCATGCAGGATTATATCCCAATTAAATACCCTGGGATGTATTCCAAACTAATCTAACCTAAAGAAGGTCTGTGCAATACTTTATCTTAACAGCTCACAGATGTTAAGCAATCCAATACAAATGCAAATGAAAATTTGTTGTGATATAACATGGCTATTAAATCTCCATGCCATACATCAGAAAAATGAAGAACACTTGAAGATTTTGTTCCGATCTTTTGCTCTAACACCATTTTAAATTATGTCTTCCCCCACTTAAAGAATCATGAAGGAATGTACCATAGACCATTTTATAAAACACATGGGAATTATTTTTTACCCAGAGGAATAACAATTACACTTCTTATTATAAATTTACAGCAAATTCCATAGATAAAATCATGAATTTAGTAGAAAAAAATTCATATGGAAGATACACTTTACACTTGCTTTCATATGAAATGTTTGCAGATGAAGCTACACAGAGCAAAAGAAATATGCCCTAGATTACTCTTTGCTTTTGTGTATCCCTAGCACAGTGCTCGGGATCTAACCCAAGGCCTTGTCCCTGCCGAGCAAGCACTATGCCCCTGAGCTGCGTCCTCAGCCCTTGGATTTCGTCTCAATGCAAAAGTGGTTCTACCACGATGATTCATCACAGTGAGATCCAGCATGCTCTTATTAACACAAACACCTTGCTTATAAAAACCTACTTTAATTATTTAGTATTACAACATAAAAATAAATAAAGGCATGTAAGTTTGAAAAAAGACAAAAATAGTGACTAAATTTTCAATCCACAGTTTTACAGATAAATTTTAATATTGAATTTAATATTGTACTTAAGAAAAACACCTCACTACCATTTTGGAAAACATGTAAACGAAAACTAGAGATAGAAAACCTTATTGGTGCTGCATTTTCTGAATACTTTTATTCATTTTTCTTACTTTCTCTGTTCAGTGAAGCCCTCACTTCAGCAGAAACAGCAGACAAGATTATGAAAGTAATATTTTGTGTTGCTGACAAAAAAATGTGATAGTATGAATAGATGACAGAGCAGATGAAAACGAGTGAGTTCTCTTTGGTTCTTGTTGCAGTGTTTGTGTGTGTGTGTTCTTTAAACCTTCTGTTGTACTTGTTGCTATTTCATAAGTTTATCTTTCCCTTTGGAAGTTTATAGAATATAGAATGTGGATTTATTAACGATAATATGATATAGAGTTTTTCTTAATGAATAAAGCATTTCCAATCCCATAGTTCCACTATAATCATTTTGGTTTAAGTTGTATGTAAATTTAGTAGACCTAAGATTCCACTATACCTTTCCAAAAGATTCTAAACATTTTATTATCTATAACATATTCTATAGGGATGGCATAGCTTTGGTCTTACCCTTGAACTGCTTATATTTTCACACATTAACAAAGAAATCTGAAGTAAAAACTATTGATCATATTGGTTCATATCTAAGGTCATTTGTTAAAGACTATGTGGGGAATACTGGGTAAAATATTAATAAACACCAAAGGCTATTCTGTTTTTACCACTATGTGGTAATAGAGGTTTTTGTACAATTTGCTTCCAAGTGTCATGCCAATTTGTAATGAAGACCAATGGTTATTCGTATTAAAATCTGGTGACTTAATAAGGCCCCCAAATCCTATATTCTCACAAACATTTCCAATTGAAAATGACATCAGATCCCATTTAAATAACAGTAAATAAAGTTACAAAGCCATAAGCCTCACGACAAAAAAGGAACCTCAATAAAGAGAGATACTAACCAACTTCTAGAAGTTTCTAATTGTGTGGAAAAGGGACAGGATGAAGAAATCTGTAGGTTAGACCACAGATTCAGAGGGCTTGAACTAAGAAGGGAGCTTCTCAGCAAAAGCCAGCGAGTTCTAGATTGAACCTGGCAGCTACCACAGCAGGACAGAAGTAAGAAGGGGAATTAAAGGAGATTGTTTAGTGTCTGATCTAGTATTCTCTTCATTTGCAATTCTTCTATTTTACTTTGGCTCAGAAAGTGCTTTGATAAATATTCACTTTTATTTTTATCAACTATGTATATTTGTTCCTTGATCCCTCAGAATTTATTTTGATGTGTGATAAGAGGGTTCTACATTAATGTTTTTCATAGCTAGCTGTTTCAACATGATTTAGTGTACAATCCTTCATTACACTCTTAATTTGCAAGGAAGTTTGGTCTCTAGGATTAAATTGCCTACATTTCCCATCTAAGACCCACCACTGATCTGCAGCTTACTCAGGCTGATTTAGATTGCTTTCCTAAGGCTCGGGGCCATCATCTACAGACTGGGTTAGTAATTGTTACTACCCCATTGAAATGTTTTGAAATTAAATGAGATAATCCTTCTAAATTCCTTACTACAGTATCTGAAATTTAGTAAAAAACTAGACACTTATAATAATTGCTAATTATGCTAATAATTTTAATAATCCTACATATATTAATAATCATTATACATATATAGTCTTTGAGGAGCTATCAGCATTTCATAAAGCCAATAAGAAAATTACATTTTGTTCTATAGAAGTACAAATATATGTGTACTTACTGAATCGCATTACATTACTCAAAATCTGTATCATTCTAACTTGATTTTACAGATTGTGCAACGGTGTGTCTTTGACTGGTCATGTTTCTGTAAATGCTGAACATTTTTACTACCTGGAGTCGGTGCACTTCATGGCCCAACAGAGGCAGCAATCGGTACTGAATGACACTGGAGGGAGCAGGCCCTGGAGGGTGGACCATCTGGGCCTGAGTCCCTCTCTCCTACCCAGCACAGACCGGGATCATTCCTCTGGGCTTCATTTTCCTCATTTGTAAAATAGGGAAAATGGTAAAGATGATTCCATAAAATCAGTGTGAGGATTACATGAGATAATATGTGTAACTGTGTTTGCCACATAGCAAACAATACCAATCAATGTTCCTAACAATATGTAAAATACACTGGTTGTATTAGTCACTTGCCCTTCACTCAGACAACTCGAAGGAGGAGGGGTTTACCTTGGCTCACGGTTTCCGAGAATTCAACTATGGTCAGCTGGTTCCAAGGCAGAAATGGCACTGCATAAAGGCATGGTGGAGGAGCCTGGGGCAAGAACAACCCTCCACGTCACACCCCAGGGGCCTGCCTCCTCTGACTGGGATCTATCTCCTAACAGCACGTTCTGCTGTGAGCTTATCAATGGATGCGCCCACTAACAAGTGTATGATCCAAAATCCTCATCTCTGAACACATGGTATTTTGGGGGGATATTTTAAATCTAAACCATAACATTGATGATGTTTCTAGAGGTTGCTAATTGTGTGAAATGTGTCTTCAAGCTAAAGTGCTTTTTTTGCACATGTTTCTGAACTCAGCAAATAATTCTGAGTTTCTGGTATGTGCCCGGTATTGTTCTCGGCAGTGGGGATACAGCTATGCAAAAAATAGACAAAAATCCTGCCATGAGTATATGTGCCTGTGCTGAAAGACAAACGAAAAACAAAACATAATGGTAAAGTTTGTGTCATGCTTGGCAGAGCTACAGGGCATTGAGTGTGGCGGTGGTGGGATTCAATTTCACACCGATTGGTCTCAGAAAGCAGTATTTGAGTAAGAATGAGTTATGCAGCTATCTAGGAGAAGCACTTCAGGCTACAAAACCAGTCATGAAAAGGACTTTGAGGAAATTCCTGCCTGGTAGTTTCAACGAACAACTGGAACAAGGTAAGTGAAGGATCAAGTCAGTCGTGGAGGACACGTCGAGATTGCACAGGTCTTCCTGGGCCACAGTGAAGAGCTTTGGCTTTTATGAAGAGAGAAATGGAAGAGAGAATGGAGCCTGTAGAAGACTTTGAACAGAGAGCTGATCTGGATTAAAACTGATTAGGTTTTTATGGGATCCCTGTGGTTGCTGTGGCGAGAGTAAAATGAAGGGAATGAATTGTGGGGTCTTTGTGAATTTTATTCTAATATTTTTACACTTTTTTTTAGTTCTTCCCAGCCAGACACTCCCCCATCCCTTAGGTTATATTTTGGGGTCATTCTGGTGGAGGTGCACCTCTTCATACATGTAGCACAGGAATGAACTGTTTTCTATCTAACCTAGAAGCTTTGCATTATAATATCACCTGCACATGAACCAACCCTTATCCTTCATGTCTGGTCTCATGTTGTCAGACAGTCCTTGATTCATCAAAAACAAATGCATACACTCGCTGATCCCTTCCCTCTACCCAGCGAGGCTTCACCCTATCGCTGACCGTTCCTCTGTTCCCCTGTGTCTTCACACATATCTGCTATACTACTACTTCCCTCTCCACATACAGCCATAGAAGCACATCGAGTAACCAATACTTTACTTCCAGTGAGAACAATTTGCCTTTTAACCTATCTCTCCTCAATCACCTATTTCTCTCTCCTCTTTAAAATAAGCCACTTGTTAAAGTAATCCAAACTCATATCCTCTTCACTTTCTCAGACCTCATTTTCTTTGAAATCTGACTCCCATCTGCACAATTATATTTTCTTTCTGATATTCGCAATCCCTTCCAGAATGACAATTCCTTCCCTTGCTGAGTGTCTTTTGAATATTTGGAATTTGTAACCAGCCCTCTTTTCCGACCTGTAAAATTCCATGACAGTTTTCTTTTCTGGTCTTCTTACTGCATCGCTCCTCATATTTCTGGCTAAAATTTTCCTTCTTGACACCTACTAAATGTTATATAGGGGGTTCATTCTGTTCTTCTATAAGTCTCAACCCAAAAGCCCTATAGGAGATGTAAACAGGGTCTCAAATATTTTTATCCCAACCCTTTCTGAAACAGTATTTTGAGAAGGCTTGTATAATAAATGCATATTTGTTTAATAAATTATATTCATTACTAGGTTAACAAAGCACTTGCATTATAAGACATGCAAAGTAGAAATTAAAATGAATAAGATAAAAATATAAATAAAAATTTTATTTTATTTTTAATAGATTACCTTGTAGTATGAACTGCGGACTCTAAAATCATAATTTCTACCCCAACACCTTTTAAAATATCCAAATCCATATATTCTCTCATTTACTTGATGTGGCTACTAGAATATCACCCAGGAGCTTCAAATTTAAAACATACAAAAAGAGATGCGATCATGCTTCCCATAAAATATGTTTTTGTCCTGTTAACATTTTGTCTCAATTAACAGTATCACCATCCACACAGTCATTAATGTGAATCTGATCCTAGCATACCTTCTTAATTTTCTTAATTCTGATTCCTGCATATTATGACTTAAATTCACTCCCTTGTATTTACTCCCCTGTACCACCTTACTAGAGGCCACCCATCTGTTCTTTCTAGTGGGACTTCTATAAAAGTAATTTTAACTCATTTTCTTACCTCTTTTATTGTTTCTGCAGTAAATCCTCGATGCCATTTCCAGATCCTTCAAAATCTACACTTGCTTCTCAAAGCCCATGTAGAATTAAAGTTCTTCTGTTTAGCACACCACAGTTCTGCCCAACTTTGCCACCCTGGTCATCAACAACTCCTTCCCACACACATTCCCTTCATCGGTTTTCTAACCATAGTGTTCATCCTATATGCATCAGACGTCATCTCCAGATGCATTATATACACTTCATAACACTTGCCTTATTCATACCCGATACAGTGTCACATACTCATTTATGATATAAAATTTTCATATTCATATTATCCCCAAATGAAATGTATGCAAAGAAAATCAACCAAAGTATTGATGTATGTGCTCAACACAGTATTCCTAAAATTTGGTATTTTATTTCCTATTTTGAATGGCCTCTCCTAATTTCATTAAGAAAGTTAAAAACAAAGTATAATTTCTTTGCATTTTGTCTTTATGCATAGATATCAAACACTGCAACGCCCTGTATAATTTAACTGTAAAATTTAGCAAAATAAACCAAATTATTGTATAATGCCTCTGGTATATTTAAACTTGTCCCTAAAAACTTAATGAAAAAAATAACACCTATTTTTGTTGGATTATTCAAAATGATATACTCTAAAATACTGAATCAACCAACATACTTTAAAATACATATTTAATTATCTATAGTAAACAAGACAATTTAAAAAAATACTTCATTCAGATTTCTAAATTTCTTTTAGCACCACACTAGTACCCAGAAATGAGTGCAAATGGATTTTTTTGAGTCCCTGACCAAATGTGCAGTTAAAGAAATTGCAGAAACTATCTATGAACAATATTAACCTGAACACACTTATTTTTTCAGGTCAAATGGAACACTCATCAATATAGACCATGCGCTGGCTATTAAAAAAAACAACGAACATTAACCAAAACAAGAAAATAGCCTCATTTTGAAATTAAGCAATACACCTAAGCATGTCATAGCAAAAGGAAAAAAAAACATGAGTAATTAAAATCTGAATGGTAATAAAAATACTACATATCAAAATTTGTGAGATGCATCAAAAGGGAGAAAGGTATTGCCTTGAAGAAAGACTTCATTATAAAATAACTAATTCCAAAGCCAATGAGGTAAATTTCCAAATTAGGAAGAAAGTATTAATGCAAAATAAATAAAGAGGAAAATAAAATGAGTGCAAATCAATTAAATATAAATTTTAAGACATAAACCAAAGTAAAAGAAAATTAAACCAGAAATTAGCTCTTTGAAAAGATTATTAAAATTGACAAACATCTCACTTGGCTGATCAAGAAAAAACATTCAAAATATAATTATCAAAAGAAAGAAAACAGTATAAATTTATTAAAAGGACAAAGAAAGACACATTACGAACAACTTTATGCCAATACATTTAACAAAATGAATTGGTTCAGTAGTAAAACTCCTCAAAATCTAAAATCATCAAAACTGACCAAGAAAGAGGAGTCCCTAATAGCCGTATAGCTATCAACAAAGTTGAATTCATAAAAGGCTGACTTGCAATGAAAATGCCAAATATTGTCACTGACAAATTCCTTTAAACATACCAAAATTTTTGATTGAAAAAGAGAAGGGACTATTTCCACTTCCAAATTCATTTTGTAAGGTGGGTCAAGCCTTGATATTAAAGTTCTAGTACAAGGAACTGCATTATTAAAAAATTTTTTTAACCAACATTTTACAAAATCTTTGTAAAATTTAGCAAACTTAATCCAATACTATGTAACGACAGAAAAACATTATTATGCCATAACAAAGGGAGATTTACACTAACTTTGTGATGTGTATAAAATACATATGTATTAGGTATATTAAATATATATAAAAATGGCAAAAATCCACTACCTTTTAATGATAACTCTATTCTGGAGACTAGAAACGGCAAACTTAAAATTTCAGAACATTTTACAACACACCTTTAAAGCCAATCAGTAACAGCAAACTAACGATGAAAGCCAAATCCCTTTCACCTAAGATCAAGTGCAAGGCAAATATTTCTTCTCTCAACCACTCTGTGCACTATTGTAACTGATAATAAACACAGGAGGTAATTTTTTAAAACTGATAAATTGGGGGAAAAGCACATATTTATAAAAGCAATATAGTATATGAATATGATAGTGTATATAGGAAACTAAGGAATCTGCCAAACACTACTGGGACTTAGAAATAAGTTTACCAATAAGCAGGTTTCTGAGTCCCTGTATAGTATAATTTTTATTTCCATACACTAGCAGCACTTAGAAAGGTAATTTCAATACCATTTACAAAAACATAAAAATCAAAATGCTTAAGGATAAATTTAACCAAAGATGTACAAGAGCAGTAAATCGAATTTTCAAAATATTGCTGATAAAAGTCCATGAAGGCTCCCTTGGACTGGACCGTGTCCTCTTCAAATTCATATGCTTAACCTCAAGCCCATAAAGCTACTATCTCAGGAAATGATACCTACAAGGAAGAGGTTAGGGGCAAATGACATCGTGAGAGTGGGGCTCTGAGCCAACAGGATTCATGTCCTTGTGAAAGGAGACGCCAGCCCAACAACCCCCTCCGCCTGCTCGCCCTCCTGGGAGCACAGAGGAAAGGCAGGACTGGGCAGAGTGTGGAGGGACCAACTGCAAGGCAGGAACAAGTTCCCCACCAGAACCACCCCTGCAGGCACCTTGACTGTGGGATTTCCCACCTCCAGAACTGTAAGCAAAACAAATATTCTTATTACTTCTGCTGCCTAGTCATAGTACTGTGTAGTACTTGTCTGCACAAGCAGACAATCACAAAGACCAAAATAAATGCAACATATGCCACACTCGATGACTGGAAAACAGTGTTGCTAAGATGCCAGTTCTTCCAAACAAGACAGACTAGCAGGAGACCAGAGGCGAGGAGGGAAAACTTGGATATTCATCCTCATGTGTTACTGGTAATTCTGAAAATGCCTTGACCCACCAAGGTTTCCCCTTGCAGGCTTTCCTAGTTACACTGCTCTCCTGTGTTCTGTTAGCATCATTTTTCTCTCTTATCTCTCTAGACCTGGGTGTATTTATGGCCTCTCAGCTTCAAACCAGTTCAATGCGCTATTGGGCCAAAGTGATCTGCCTCTGGCCTTACTGCCTATAGGAAGCAAAAGTATATTGTCTCTGATGGATGACAGCACAAAAGTCTCACGGTGTATCAACTTTTCATGAAAAAAATACAACATGTCCATATACAGAGTATGCTTAGTAGTTAACAGTAGTATGTGAAGTCAAAGAGAGAGACAGAGAGACTGAAAGATAGAAAGAAAGCACAAGACGGAAAGAGCCAGACAGAGGGCAAGACAGAGAGCAGGAAGAGAGAGAGAGAGAACACCCAGCAGAGATTCAGGAGGTGTTGGAGTAGATTTATCAGATACATATTTCAATATGTTGTCCAGTATACTCAATAAATTAGTTGACAAAATAGCGAGTTGCTACACATGAATTAACTAAAATAATTAAGAACTTAGTAGACTAGTATACTTTCAAATTGGACAAAATAGAATTAGTGACTCAAGTGAGAATAAAGTATTAAGGCTTAAGTAAGGAGAGGAAAAATAGTGAAATACAAAACAGCTGAACTTAGGCAACACACGGGACACGGGAAAAAGTTTAATGCATGGTAAGTGGACAGCAAGAAGGAGAGACTACAGAATATGGAGAGAAAACAGTACGAAGGTCATGGCGTTCCAAAATTGATTGCTAAGCATGGAATATTTGTGTAACCTCCCGAATTCCTCTGTTGAAGCCTAAAGTCTCAGTTCAATGACAGTTGAATTTGGGCCTTTTGAGAGACAGATTTAGACGAGATCATGCAGGAGAAATGCCTTTGATTGGATTAGTGCCTTTCTAAGCGAAGGAGACCAGAGTTCACCTTCTCTCCCTCTCCCTCCTTCCCTCTCTCCCTCTCTCCATGAAAAACTGGGAATCAGATCCTCTTCAAATACCAAATCTGCTATATCCTTCATGTTGAACTTCCAGTTTTCCAAATTATAAGAAAGGAATGTTTGTTGCTTTTGAGTCACTCAGTGTCTATTTTGTTATAGTAGCCTGAACTAAGACACCAATAAAAGACATTATGCCGCCAGATTTAAGAATGCTTGAGAAAAATGAAAACAAAGAAAACAACACCTAGGTACCTCGCAATAAAATTACAGAACCAAGAGCAAAGCTTTCAAAATGATCAGAGGAAAAAAAGATACCTTTTTAAGGGGCAAATGATAAAATTGATAACTGACCTTGGGAGAAAAGTCAGAGGAGAAGATTAGTTAGGTTTGGTGATTTAGGCAGACAATGCCAACTGGGATTGTATAAAAAATTTTATAGGAGCAAAAAGATTCTTTAGAAGAAAGAAAGACATTTTGATTAAACCAAAAGTGAGTAAGTACGTAATGAACAGAATCACAGGAAAGGGAATACTATAAGTTTTACCAGAAGGAAAAGGAAGCCAAACTGAAACAAAAATATGAAAAAGGAACAGTTGATAAATCTAAATGAATATTGATCATAAAGAACAATTTAAAATATTTACCATAGAGAATCATGGTTATAGCATAAAAGGTTGAAGAAGATAAATTGTATTACTGTGGTATAGTGTTCTTATATTTTCCAGGAAGTGTTAAATACATTCATCTGTATTAAGCATTAAAAATATGATCTTGTGAATAACAAAAGAATAAAAAAGAAGATTATTGACAAGTTAGTGGAGGAATAGAGAGTTAAATATCATTATTCAAAAGGAGGTCATAAAAGGGGAAACAAAATATGAATATAGTAAAATTAAATATGAATATAGTAAATTTAAATATGAATATAGTAAATTTAATGAATACAGTACATTTACATAATATATAAGCAAATTAAACTTAACTTTTAAAAATCACACTGGATTTTTAAAAATTAAATTAATTTTAAATGGATACGTATAAACACAAAATTGTACACATGAATGGGGTACCATGTGATGGTCTAATACATGTATACATCATGTAACATCTAAACCAAGTTAAACATATGTATCTCATCAAACTTATCATTTCTTTATGGCGAAGACATTCAAAATGCTTTTTTCTAGCTTTTCGTGGCACACAGTATGGTACATATATTAGTTATGTTTCTGGAGTCAATGGTTTGCAAGACAGAAGACTTAATAGAGAACAATATTCACACACACAAGCCAAATTCAGGAAGCATGTAGAACAGCTACCTGTGCACTGGAGACCTGAAGGAGCCCATCAAGGGTTGGGAGCCCACAGCAGTGTCCCATATATGTCCGTGTCTGCGCTAAAAGGCTGAAGAAATCTGTACTACAGTCAGGATATGATGCTCACCGTGGAGATGAAGATCAGCGCTCCCCAAAGCGAACAGCAGCCATCCTGGTTGACAGCAAAGCCACAAGCTCCTTCTGTGACAAGAACAATTGAAACAGCCACAGCTGAGAAACAGCCACAGCTGAGCTTCTCCTGGGAAACAGCTGGCCTCCATCTTCTGCTCCTGTTCTTTTTACTGTGTTGGCAATAACCTTCAGGTGGCTCTTCTAGGCCCAGAACCACACCAACTCAGTCCAGCTGGGCCTTCCTGCTCAAGTTGACCACAGTGATAAATCTACCACAGTACAGTAAACCTCCTGTACATTAGAAGACTCAAAGTTCTTATTTTTATGTAGCTCTAACTCAGTACTCATTGGACAACCTTTCTTCTTCCTCTTCCTCCCTCTACTCTCCCCAGCCTCTGGCAACCACTATTCTATACTCAACTTCTGTGAGATCAACTTTTATATTTCACATAAAAAATATCGCATGATACACCCACTTGTTTTCCACGTCTGGCTTAGTTCACTTCACACAATACTCTCTAGTTTCATCCATGTCGTTGCAAATTTTGGAATTTCATTATTTTTATGGCTGAATAGTATAGTATTCCTTCATGTATATGTACTCCATTTTCCTTAACCATTTATTTCATCAGTTCATGGATGTCTAAGTTGTTTACAGTTTTTGGCTCTTATGAATAATATTGCGATAAATATAGGGAGTGCAGCTGTCTCTTCAACATGCTGATTTCACTTCATTTGGACATATAAAAAGTATGGACCATGCTTACTGGACCATGTGGTAGTTCTATTTTTTAATTTTTTAAAGAGACCCGGATACTATTCTTTGTAATGATTATACTAACCTATATTCCTGTCAACAGTCTGCAAGGGTTCTCTTTTCTCCACACCCTCGCCAAAACTTATCATCTCTTACATTTATGACAATAGCCATTCTTACTGCAGTGAGGTGATATTCCATTGCGGTTTTGATTTGCATTTCCCGTGATTAGAGATGGTGAACATTTTTGCCTGTTTTTGTTGGTCATTGACATGTCTTCTTTTGAAAAATGTGTAAGTTTGCTGCTTTTTTTAGCCTGGTTATTTGTAGGGTTTTGCAGTTGAGATCCTGTTTCTTATATGGTCCGAATATTAACTCCTTCTGAGAAGTACAGTTTGCAAATATTTTCGCCTATTTGGGAGTAGACTCTTCATTCTGTTGAGTCTACCTTTTGCTGTGCAGAAGCTTTGTAGTTCGATGTGGTTCTATTTGTTTATTTTTACTTTCTTTGCCTATGTGTTGGCATCATGTCCCAAAAAACATTGCTCAGACCAATATTAAGATGTTTTTGTTTTCCTTAAAAGTCTTCTAGTTTCAAGTCTTATGTTTAAGTCTGTAATTCATTTTGAGTTCATTTTTGTATATGATGTAAGATGAGGATTTCATTTCATTTTTCATACATGTGGGTAAACCCAGAGTTCCCAACACTGTATATCAGAGAGACTATCTTTTCCTCAGTGCACGTTCTTGGCCTCTTCACCACAGATCAACTGAAAGTACATTTATGGATCAACTTCAACTATTCTATTGGTCTGTGTCCCTGTTTTGGGGCAAGTACCACATTGTCTTATAACATAATTCATCTTGATAATATATATTGAAACCAGAAAATATGATACTCCCACTTTTGTCCTTCTTCCTCCAAGTCCCCTTAATTGTTGGTAGCCCCTTGTGGTTCTATCCCTTCTTTCTATCCTGCAAAGCCAGTCTGGGTGCCAAGAGGCTCTAACTGATTTCCCACAGGTGGCGCCCTGAAATTCTCAGCTTAGGGTGCTTGCTGCCGATCCCACAGAGGTGAGCAAACTGTCTGTGCAAGATGTGTACCTACTTTCTCCAGGAATGCACCTGGGAACCCATTTGGGGTCCCCATGGGCCAGCTGGAGGAGGGGTCTGTGGGTGAGACGTCCCAAGTGTCTTGTGCTCAGGTTCCCTAATGGAGTTCATGGAGTGATTAGTGGGGCCCACAACCTCTTTTCCCTGCTCCTGGCCATCAACTGAGCTGACTAGCTCAGTAATCTGCAGAGGCAAGAAATGTGTGGGCCTTTCAGGTCACATCCCACATACCTGGGGGATCCAGGAGCTCACGCCCTCTGCTCTCACTTCCGCCATGAGAGAAATTACAGGCCAAGGGCTCTTTTGGCACAGAGCTGTACCACCTAGGAGAGAGTGTGAGCAAGAAAGGCGTAACTGTTCTTCTTATCCTCTTCATGCTTGGATTTCTTGCTCCAACAGTGCACTGCAGCTTCTCTGCTCAATTCCCAGACTTCCATCAAGGTACTGTCATCTGCAAATAGTTGGCAAGACGGATGCTTCTGAAGGGGCAGGACACAAGATGTTCCTATTCTCCCATCATGCTGATGTCACTCGATTCACCAGTTTTTTTTTTCTCTTGTGTTAACTTCATTAGTATGCTATTGATGAATTTTTGCTGTACATTAATCTCTAGCTTTTTAGCTCTTCCTTGTTGTTATCATATCTGTTAATCATAAACTCCTTGAAATGTGGCTCTTTCCATATCATATAGCTAACATCATATGCCCAGGAATAACTGATGCTCAGTACACTTTTATTCAACTGTTTGTTTCATGTGCATTTTGCAATCAGTCCATTGGTTTTACATTCATCCATTGGTCAACTGTCAGTCACCACAGCAACACAGAGCTTCTTCAGAGGAGAGAAAACCCTCAAGCAAAAATGAAAAAGGAAAACACTTTGCTTTTTGTAAAACATATAACCCTACTCACATGTATTTATCCTCCTAACATGCAAATGTATAGCTATTTCACACAGAGGTTCCACTTATCCATAGATACAGGTAGGTGGACACATAGGTAGATCCTTTCCAGGAATCAAGCAGTCTGCCAAGCAAAGATAATTCATCTCACACAACTGCAAAGATATTATAAAGTGGTATAATCACTTGCATAGTCAAGCTTATAATTAAGTCTGCGCCACCATTAGGTGAAATTTATATTCTCCACCATGTCTCCTCCTGCATCTTTTGTACTTAGAGGGCATGCAGACAAATTATTTATTTTCCTGTCTTGTACACTTCAAATTTTGAACATTTTGAAATACAGAAAGAAGGTTCTATAGCATTACAACCACTTGTACAAATAAACACACAAATGCAAATTTGTTACCCTTATCAGATTTCCAAAATAACATGTTTAAGGAGATACCAATACAGGCTATTAGGCTTTATCTTATATTCTTTAGTAAGCAAATTAAACAACTGGTCATCACATTCGGTCTGCTGTCTCCATCTTTCTTCAAAATTGTTCCAAAGTTTACTCCTGAATATTCTCCCTCAGTACAAGTACATAAGCCTAATTTGGTTTGAGCGAGTATGTTATAGGTGGCTTTATCTATTAGCTAATGCAATAGTACAGGCTTTGATTTCATTGCACAATGTATTATAATAACGTTATACATTATTTATTCAGCATTTTTAGAGATATTATAAATTGACAATGCATAAGTTTCATTTACTGATCACTGTATTTTCATATGAGAAATACATACTATTGCGGTTCTAGAAAACTTGGAGATTCATTAAAGTCTTTGGATGCATTTCTCTCTAAAATCAAGGGTGTGCTTTATACTGAGAAGAAATATTCTTACTGATTGCTTTACAGATCAACATATATCCTGATTCAGGTCTAAGTTAAAGATGAAAAAAGTTAATGAGCCCAACTCCTTTGTTTTGAAGGTAAGTAAATTGATTCAGAGGGGTCATGAACTGCCCAAGGTCTCACAATGCAGTTAGTTTTTGTTTGTTTGTTTGTTTTTATTTTTCTTTGAGGCAGTGGGGTGGAATGGAGCAGCATGTCTTGCTTCCTAATTTAAGGATCTTCTAGTGCCAGTATCTCCATCACTGCTGTGACAATGTCAAACACACAAGTGCGCACACGGACATGCATGCAGATATATATGGTAGATGTACACTGCAGAAGAACATTAGGGAGTTATGCAGTATAAATCCAAAACTGGTGACAGAGTTAAGAATGAAAAATACAACGATGCCAGTAAAAATGCCAGAAAAGCATGCAGACAACTTCTGGAGAAGAACACAGCAACAGTAGCTAAGCCCCCTTTTGTCACTTCGCAGGTGCTGTGACCCTGGACAAGTTACACGACTTCTCTGTGAGTCAATTTCCTTGTATAGAAATACCAGATTCATGGCATCTCCCCCACATGTGTGTTGCGAGGGTAAAATGAGTTAACGTTGGTGAAATACTTGGTATAATGTGTGGCACATAGTAATTGCTATTAAAATATCAGTTAAGAAAATGAAATACAGGTTTTAAAATGAGCATTTCCCATCCAATTCACACTATCATTCCTAAGTAAAAAGTGTTATCTATACGTAAAGGTTTATTATGCAGGGGGAGAGAAGGAATAGGAGGAGGAGAAGCAGGAGGAACAGGAGGAAGAAGGGAGTGGGAAAGTGAAGGAGAGATATTATTCTCTTAATTAAAGCAGAAGAGGGAAATGCAATGGCAAGGAGTTATTGTTTTATATAAGAACTTATTGATAGTATGAGATGCTCAAATAATCAGGACTGCAAATTTTTCTTGCCTATAGAGATCATTTTCAGTACAATAATCTGAGCAGGTTGTGATGAAAAGGTTGAAAGAAAATAAGAAAACATCTCAAGATACCTTCTTCATAAATTTTAAACTCCGATACCACATCTTTGGACTTCTACTTTGGTTCAGCTGGTTACTTTTTCTATTAAAACAGAATTTATGTGTTTCCAACTCTATGTCTATAAGTCCTTCTGGAAATTCCAGGCAAAACTGATTTCAAATTACATTTATGACTGTCACCAAGGTACATCTATACCAAATACAACAATAATTTTGGCTGTAAATATTAGGTTCTTAAATATTTAAAGGTAGAAAATGGCTTCTAATGGCAACAATAGAATGTGGTCCCTCTGACCCTCTGCCTTAAGAGCAGATGTCCTTAATTTGAGGACGAGAACGTGAATGAATGTCTGGAAGAGTAATGAAAATGAAAAAGAAAGTCAGACTTAGGGAAATGAGACATGGGAAAAGTGATGAGGAAACAAAAAGACCAAGTAATTGTTAGGTCACATTTTTGTTTATTCAGTTCCTGTGAAACTGGGTTTTGTCACTAGATGCCAATATGGAGAACACTTCTGGCTAAGAAAGCTTGAAATATTTCTACACAACAAAATATATTTATTATTATTGAATGCAAGGGGTTACATATTCTTTAATATTGAAAAAAAACTCCATATCTCAATATTTTAATTATCTCCTGTCCTTATATTTCGCAGTAACAGGCAGCACGTTCTTAGAGCTACCATCTCAAATTTTTACTATACACAACAAAGAATTAAGTAGACTGGAATCCTTTTTGTTGATTCTGTGACAAAGGGCATATTATCTTCTCTTCTGAAATTTAGGACCTCTGATGAATTGGTGAGAAGTAATTCTGAGTTATAAAACTCTGTAAGTGTGAACATGAATTTAAATTAGACTATCCTATTGTTGGGATTTATATCTAAATGCCTCCCAAAGCCTCATGCGCTCATATTGCACAATGATTGGCTCAAAACTGTGTGATACTCGTCGGTGGGTGAATTAGTCCCCTGATGAGCTTATAGCTACATGTGATTTGGGAGGTGAAGCCTGGTTGGAGGTCCTGGTTGGGGGGGTCACAGGGGCATGGCCTGGAAGAATCTATCTTCCTCCTGCTTCCCTTGATCCCTCTCTCTGCTTCTCACCACGTTATGAACTGTTCGTCCTCTGCCATGCCCCTCTGCCATGGAGCCAGCTGATTGTGGACTGAAGCCTCTCCAAACTGCGAGCCAAAAATAAACCTTTCCTCCTTTAAATTGTGGGTATTGGGTATTGTATCCCAGTGATGAGAAAATAAATAAGACACTTACTAATGACCAACTGCTTGGATATGACTTAATAGATATACAATAAATAGTTACTACTTTTGCTGATAATTGCTGTTATCTTATATAGACTTGGATAATGATTTGCTACTATAGCCAAGTCTGCCTGCATCAGCTACTGTGGTGGGAGCCATTAATTAGTCTCCAGAGCACGGTGGCCCAGGACACGTTTACTTTACTCTCAGGATATGTTTACTCAGATCTTCTCTTTCATTTTTTTTTTCTTTTGGTGCCTCATTTCCAGGATCTGTTCACTATACTTTAATTACCAAAAACTGAAAATGGCTCAAAGTTTTCATTAAGAGGTAGTGTGATTTGTTGTTGTGGGAACATACAGCAGAAGATGTGTAGAAGTACGGTAATATAGACGTGTGAACTGTGTTAGGAAATTTCTTCTGTCCCTTTGTCATATTCTGGAGTCATCTTCCACGCAAACTGCATTTGACCTGCACAGGCAGTACTCACCATCACTGAACACGTCTGCGGCACAGCGGGGGTACCCTGCGCCCCCGAGTCCTCCCTTCTCCCAGCCATCTCCCAGGACCGCAGATGCTGGCTGTACAGCACACGTGATACCAGCTCCCATAAAGTAACTAAAACTGATCATCTTTTCCCTAAACCATGCACTTAAGCAACTTCTTATTTTGTTATGCCTTACCAATAATTCAAAATAATAAGAAGGCCAATTCCACATCCCAGTTTTCTAAAATGCCGTTTTTGCTCTAAGAATTTGCTGCTAATAGTATATCTAAAAAAATTATATAGCTTTCTGTTCAGTTGTCAGAAATGTCATATTCAAGGGAATTTTATGACCAGCCTACATGTTAGTAATAAATGGAATTATCTTTCAATTAAACGAAAAGGAAAACATAGACACCCTAAACCACCATTAACTGTGTATTCTGGACCTAGCTTTATCTACTAGCTACTAACATATCCTAACTAGCATAATCACCATCATCAAAGAACTTAGAGAAATAGCTTGTTTAATAAATCTTGCTAAGGAGAAAGCTATTTGCATAAATTCCCCTATTTCTGGTACAACATTAGCCTAGTTCTCACTATGTGTTTCACATATACTACGTTGAATGCTGCTCCCCTCCATAATTCCATACATATTATTGATGGTGGCAATGTTTACTAAGACTGTCATCTATTTCTAAGGTTTTACAAAGTTTTCAAAGTGTTCTCCTGTTGTTTATTTCACACCTGCTGACATAATCTTTCCCCTATGGTGCTCTGTTTAGTTACTTTGGAAATGATATCATAACATAGCAGAAAACACCTGTCATTGCAAGATGATTCCTGGTTAATTTTAAGCTGGAGTTAACCTCATTTCTATACACAAAATGGAAAACGTTATTTTACAGATTTCACACTGAGAGAACTCAGAAATCTCTCATAAAAAGCCATTTTTATTCATATTACATATGGTATGGGAGTGAGTTTTCAAAGATTTGGAAACAATACATAAATAATTGTATATTTTCCCCAGGAAATGGAAAGAGATCGTAGTGTGGACTAGAAATTTACCGTCTTATAACTTGTTAAAATACATACCGGTTATCTGTAATGTTCTCTTACCTTTTGTCTGAAAACTAGTTTCTTAAAATGGTAATAAAATACCTCATATTTTGCTCCAAGAAATAAAGACTGTGTTCTCATTTAAAAGGGTACTGTAAGGGAAGACGTAGCCTCTGGAGTTAGACATACTTAATTTTCAGCTTTGTGAAATAGGGTTTACCTTTCATAGACTCAATTTTTCTTCTCTGTAAAGTAATGGCAATAAGTATTAACTTGATTTTTTTTCATCTGAAAGAGATAATTTGTGTTATTATTCCAGTGCTTCATATTTATAATATGACTGAATTAAATTAATTTCCACTCGTATACTCAGCTTACAAATTTTTAAATATTGATACTCATAAGATATTACAAAATTAAAAGACTCATTAATAACTAAAGCAAATACACAATGTCATTTCTAATAATTATTTTAAAAGCATAATTAAGGTATTTTGTACGAAAAGACAGCAAATTATCATTTTCATTGCCTAACGTAAGAAGATGAAGGAAGCTTATAGGGTACCTAATTTAATACCATTCAATCCCATTGCCCATAGTGACACATTTCATTAACAGGTCCGAGGAGCTACGAACCAACCTCTTGAATCCACTTCTAGTGATTTTTAATTTTTACCACAAGCTTCCTTTGTGCCAGCACTAGCCTAAGCACATTGAATTCTGAAGAAAACATATACTTTAAAAATACAACACCAAGGAATTTTTCACTACCTTTAAATATCTGTCTAAACATTTAGAACTTCAGTATACACTATTCCTTGTGTGGGTTAGATCATGTGGTAAAATTTAAGTAACTTTGTAAAATTCCAAAATGTGAAAAAAATGAATCGATATCTTTCTTTTTTAGTTGAAGAGAAATTTTACTCCTTTGAATGCTAGGCATTCTGGCCACCATTCAGCACTGTCACTCTTAGGGAAAATGTTCTTATGGACACCTTTGCCTCACAGTGAACTCTTAAACTTTCCCAGTCTGCCTCCAGTGGGTTGTAAGATCTTCTAGTCCTTTGCACTAAATACACAGACTGTGGAAGTATATTGAGCCCCTTTCGGAGGACAGAGGTGACTAGACAATTCCACAGCACAGAGGCCCTCTAGGGCTCTGGCCCCAGCTACTGTGAAGGAGTCAGCGTCACTCCTTACAGCACTCTTGACCCGTGTTCACCCACCAGACCTCTTCACGGGGAGTCTGTCCAACTCGTAACTATGTATCAGATGGCTAAGTTTAGAGGTCTGTTCCAAATACCCTATTAACTTGCTATTAGTGAAAATAGCAAGAAACTATCTATTTCTATAGGAGTTTTGGAAAGGTCTTTCAAAATATTTTTGGCAATACTGGAATCCACACCAAACCAAAATACAAGTTATGTACAATTTACACTTGCTCATATCATCAATTGGGTAAATTAGTAAATTGCCAAGTTTCTCTTCTGCCAGGCCCAAAGGAGGAGAAAACATCACCACCCTAAGAAACAACTCTATTGAGACTTTCTCCCAACCTTCTTTTCACAACCCCACATCCTTGGCAAGACAAGGTGGTTTTTTTTCTGAAAAGGATCTCTTTACATCAATTGAACAATAGGAAAAAAGTCATTCTTAACTCCATATTATATAGATGTTGATGTCTCATAGGGAAATATAAGTAAGAACTAAGATGGACTCTAGTCTTTGATAATCTGAAGATGGAAATTGCAGGTCCAGATGTCATCTTGCCCGGTCCAAACACCTCCGGGTAGTGACAGACCTACGGCATTGCCATACACAATGGGGGCTGCTTCCATGGTAGAAAATTAAAATAACCATGCTAAAGACCTTAAGGCGCAAAGTTTTACCTAAAATAATCACGCCAAGTAGAAATATTTAATTATAATTAGTATAGGTATGCATAATTAGTATATTTTTTCTTCCTATTGCTTTGTAACTTTTGCTAGAAAAAGATAGTAAAAGTATTCTTTAGGATTTCTAAATGTGCTGAGATAGCTTAGAAGAATGAGATGCCTGCATATTACTACTACAGACTACTTTTTAAAAAATTATTACTTGCATAATGTCTGACTTTCTCTTGTATCGCTGCTAGACAGACAGGAATATACATAAATTTGAACAACACTGGTTGTTGCTAGTAATTATAAATGTAAGAACAGTGTTATAAAGAAAATATTTTTGAGAAATGTTGACAGTTCAAATGATGTTTCCTAAATCAAAAGGTTGCAATAAAATAAGACTTCTAAAATTATTTTTAACTGATACATTAAAAGAACTCTATTGTTTACTATAAATCTCTGATTAAAACAGTCTGCTAAGACATAATAGCTCCATTTGGTCAGAATTTGGATTTCCAAAGATGTTCCAAAATGAGGAACATTTTTTCCTTTAGAGTAACACAAAAAAGGGATGCTCTGCCCTGTCTGGATCAAGGCTAGAGTTATCCTGCAAAATTAAATACAAAGAAATCAACCTATTTTCTTCATGACTGTCCATGTAGTATCTTAAATTAACCTTCAAGTGTCTTACCTCACCTAAAATGACAGCCTTTAATTTACTATAAGCTTTGGAACAAAACTAAAACATGCTTCCTAGACTAGTTTGAAAAACTGAGACGTTGATTTGTATTTGATCTGTGATTTTAAAAAATAACTTAATAAAACACTGGTGCATAGAAATATATTCTTTTGAAAAAATATTAAACATAAAGCATTGTATAGATTAAAAACAAAAAGCTGAAATATTCCTTTCATACACAATCTGGTAACTGTTTCAATCTAGTTCGCTCATTTAACATTCAATGTGCATTATTCAGTGGCTATTATGTGCCAGATACTAATGAGGGCCAAGAGAAGCAATACATCCTCATCACCATGAACGCTGCATTCTAGAGGAAAGAAGCAGACAATAATCACACACCCTGACAGCATGTACCGTGTTGGGTAGTACTATAGGAAAAGTAAAACAGAATAAAAGACTAGGGCAGGAGCAGTGGGTGGAGAGGGATCTTTTAGGAGTGTCAGGAAAGGCCTCTTTGAGGAGGTGCCACGTGAGCAGGAGCACAAACTCTGGGCCAGGCGGATGGACGAAGGAAGGCCCACTACAGGAGGAATGGCCGTAGGTGGTGGGTCAACAGCAAAGAGGCCAGCAGGTGGGAAGAGAATTGCATGGAGAGAATTACATAAGTGGATGAGATGGCGGTGGGAGAGGGGTAGTGGAGAGGATCTCAGCTCTTGTAGGGCGTTTAGAGTCCTGTTAAAACCCGGAACTAGCTCATATATGTCCTTTCCAAATTATAACACACATACATAATCAAATACACACATATGTATACATATATATGAGTGTTCATACATGCAAGTTTACATATATGTGTAGTTTGCTATTTAGCTATCAGAAACTACCAACTCTATTCATATATAACTTGAGAATTTACAAACATAAAAGTAGTACTGCCCATGATAAACTCATTTAAAGTAGTCACACATTAAAGAATTGCTCTTCAAGATAAGCTGTACTAATACACACTCACAATAGCAACGTATAATGATGGCCATTTCTCAGTGTCCCCACTACACTAGGTGTTATTAGTCTTCCGAATTTTTGCCAGTCAAATCATGAAAATTATATTGCACTGCTTAATGTTGTTGGTTTTCCTTAACGTACTTCATTGCCATTTGTAATGTGCCTTATGCAAATTTCATGTTTATTTATGTTTGCTTTTGGGTTATTTTTTTAAAAGGAGATCTTGTAGGATTGTTTTTGTTTTGCCTCAACTATTCTCATCCCAAGGCCCCGATTTTAACCGTGTCAACCTGCCAGATGCGCAGCCTTTCCCAGCTCTGTCCTTGTTCTCATAATTACATCCGAGTTTGTTCGTGTACATATGAAATTGTTTCATTTTCAGTTATTTTAAAAGTTCCAAGAAGGCGAGTTTATAGAGATAGAAAGCAGATTAGTGACGGACTGGAGCTGGAAGTGGGAATGAGGATAACTGTACATGGGCTTGAGGGATTTTACTGGAGTACGGGGATCAAAATGTTCTAAACCTGATTTATGGTGATGGCTGTACCACTTGCTAATGTTAACTAAAATCATAGAGCTGTACTCTTGGAAGAGGTGGATTTCTATGTATATTATATCTCTCTTAGATCATTAAAAAACTACACAGTATTCAGCAACTTTCTTTTTTACAAATAACAACATATAATGAATATCTGTACAAGTTAGTAAATAACAATCTCAGTCTATGCACACATACATACAGACTCAAATGGTTTTTCTATTGCTAAGACCGTATACACTTAACTTTTGCACACAATTTTGTATCTTACTTTTAGAATAGTAGAGTAAAACAAGAAAGCTCTGAAAAGAAAAAGCAAAAAGTAAAACAGATTGGAAAAAATATGTAAGAATTTTCAGTGTTTTAACAGGTAACAATACATTTAATATACAAGGAGTGTGCACACATGGATGAGGAAAGAATAACCTAATGAAAGATGATCAAAGATTATGAACAAGTAATTCTTTGAGAATCAAACAAAAATGGCTCAAAATAACTATGTTTAACAAAAGCCAATGAAATATAAAGAAAAGAAATGTTAATTTATGTTTTATGTTGACAGTAATAAAAATTAACATTTATTGCTAGTGCTTATATGAGGACTGTGTACTCCAGACATAACAAAATCATGAGAAGGCTTTTGGGAAGCAGTTTGGAAAAAGATAATTTTAAAAATTTATTCCTAAGATATAACACACTAGTATGGACATATACACAAGGATATTTAATGTAATGTTGTTCTTCATGAGAAAAAACATGAAACAATTTGATCTTGAATAATTTATGATTAAGTCCACACTGAGTTTTGCAATTTTTTTTTTTTTATATTTAGCCACTTCATTACATTTCTCATTGATTTTCATTTCGGTATACAATCTTTTAGTTAAAAAAAAAAAGGTATGTGTGTATTTTTTCTATTATGCTCATCATTTTACTTTCCTGTCTCATTACCTTAACCAAAATGTTCAAAGCTGAGTTAGATAATAATCACTTCCAGTTTTTGAAAGTATAATTTTAGTATTTCATCTGTAAAAATTAAAATTGCCATTAGTTCTGGGTAAATGTTCCTATTCATATTTAAGGGGTTTGATTATGTTCCTGCTTTCTTAGTGTTTCATTAGAAATGGCTGTTGATTTTATCAAAGGTTTTTCAAATATTCATCAATTTGATTACGTGACTTTTCTCCTTCACTTCTTTGTTACACTGAATTATGCTGTTAAGTTTCCTATAGTAAATCATTCACAGTCCTATAATAAATGTTAACTAATTATTTTGTTGCAAGAAATCTTGGAGCAGTTATTTTTGCGAGATGTGTAAAAGGTAAAATTTGTGGATTTTTTTGTGCAAAAATTTAATTTTGTACTCACACTAAAGTACAAAACTCTGGATTTGGAAAGTGTTTGTTTCACAACATTGAGGATACTGCTCAATGAACTTTGGATTTTCTGTTAAGCTAATTTTCATTTCTTTGTATTCAAAACATCTAGAGCATCTGTGACCCTAACTGGTATTCATTTATTTACATATTCATTTAACCCATTAAATGTGGTGTTCTTGAGACTAGCGACAGTATCAGCTAATTTTTAAAGTCTAATTATTGAACACCAAGTGATCTAATTTTATTATCACTACCAAATGTGACACTGCATTATGAAATAAAGACAATATGACCTCGTATTAGGAACTGGTAATGTGCATTATGTTAGGCGCATTAAAAACAATAGAAATCGTCCCCCAAAACTCCTAAGTGTAGACTATTATCGCCCTCCATGGATGAGAAACTGAGGCCTAACATGCTTCAGGTGAACACCCTAAATTGTAAAATTCATGAATAGAGAAGTCAAATTTTAATTATGTTATGCTTCAAAGATCTGAGACTTAAATGTTTCTCTGTATTTTCCCTGATAGCACTAATACTAGTATTACAGGATATTAAAATCTCAAATTCCAGCCCAATGTCAATCTGTATGAGCTAATGCTAGAAGAGTAATGATATAAAGCAATGTGCAGTACAGGAATACAGGAAAATAGAATAGAATACAGGAAAAGTTAAAATCCATATAGATGCATAGCACATATCCATGTCTATTCATATGTAACACATATCTATATAAATATATGCATATATAATAAAATAATAATATGAAATATTTGCCTTCCTCTGTAAAGATAAGGCTTAACCATTAAAGCCTAAAGTGATAAATGATCAGAACTATCATGATTAAACTGTCTTGGCCCGCTGAAGTTTTATGATTTGAAACATGTTTTTTTTGTTTTAGTTTCATTTTAACTTTTTGTAGCACACAAATCTTTTCAAACATAAGAGACCTGCAGTATTGTCTTAAAAGGAAGATACAGAGAATGCAAATATAATGATGACCATCGTTTATTGAAGGCTCAACATATGCAAGGCACTATATGTGTATGATCGATAATATTTCTACTAACTTACAAAAATAGGTATTACTTTTATCCACTTTACCAGTGAGAAAGGACTGATGATTCATGTAGCTTGCTTAAAACCATCCAGTTAATAGGTATGCAACCAGTATCTGAGTGAAGTTCTGCCTGAATCTGTCTCTAACTTCGCCTCATCCGTGCCCTAGAGAGACTTGGATCTCTACTCTATGCTGGTTATCTCGCTAAAGAACTTTCCCACTTGCATTATTTACTCCATCTCTGGACATGGTTGCTGTGACTGCCTCACGCACAAGAAACCCTAATTGCAGAAAACTGAGTGTCATGCACAACTAGTAAATAGAAAAGACGAGATTTGGACCCACCATGCTTGACTCCAAATTCCATGTTCTTTTCTCCCCCAACAGCTATCCCTGTAAGGAGCAGATATATTTTATCATGTAGCAACCACTGAGAACCACAGTATAGTACCAAATGCCTTGACCATACTGTAGACACCTTAGGACTGTACGTATCATAGACTTAGACAATGCACATATCTAGATCTAGACATAGACCTAGACAATTTGAATTCTTGTGTCTGTTTTTCCACTTTTGACTATCCTCCAAATCTGCCAGATGCTTCTAACTCAAGGTACCTGTTCTGTTGGAGCAGCCTCTTTTATTTTCTTCTAATGCAATTTTACATAACTGAAGACAATACAGCTGTGCTTTGAAAAGCTATAAAAATGCATGAATATACCCAGGCTGGTTTATTAATACCATAAACATGATCAAGTCATTTGTGAAATTTTTTCTCATTTCATATTTATTATGTTTTCCAAAAAGGTAAATAGAAGAAGGAACTTCGGGTGATGGAGATTTACTTTATTACTGCCCTACATTCTGTGTTTAAGACATAATGGATAGTATACAAAATTTATTAGTTTGCCTGTGTGTTAGCTTTTTGTCATTGCTAGAAAATACTTGATAAAAACAACTTAAAAGAGGAAAATTTTATTTTGGCTTACAGTTTCAAAGGTTTCAGTTCATGGTCAGCTGTTGCATTGTTTTTAAGCCTGTGGTGAGAAAGAATTAGCATAGTAGTTAGGAGTGGCAAAGGAAAGTTCCTCACCTTATGGCAACCAGAAAGCAGGGCAAAAACCAGAAAGCCTGAGAGGAAAGGGGCCTGGGACAAAATACAGTCCCCGAAGTCATGTCCCCAAGTCCCATTCCTTTGATTAGACGACACCTCTTAAAAGCCTATTTAGCTATGAACTCGTTAATGAGATTAATCCATTGATGACAGTAGCACCCTCATGATCTGGTTACGCTCCTGAAGCCCAGACACTGGCTTTTGGGGGATATTTTAGATCCGAATCACAACAGCCTGGATCAGTGCTACTCAAAAGTAAAATACTTGGAACAATATGGGCATCACCTGTCCACATGTTAGACATACAAACTTTTTGTCCCTGTCTCGAACTTACAGAAATTACATTTCTGAGGTTGGGTCCAAGAAATCTACATTTAACCAAGCCCTTCAAGTGATACAGATGCACTGATCCAGAGTTGAAAAGTGACTGCATTTGAGTAAGCTACTTCTTCAAGGAAAGTGAGAGGCAAGTCAAGTATGACCTCGAGCAATGGTGTTGTAACCAAGTTTCCTCATTCAGTCACATTGAAATAATAGTAGTATTTTCATCATGACTAAATAAAAACATTGAGATGTATGGTAACACAAAACTTATAACGGCCTCTATGGTTGGTGATATTTTGAAATGATACTTTCTTTTCAGATTAATTCTGTGATGTGACTGACATTCATTCATGCCCATCTGGCCACCCTTGGATACCACACCTGTGTTTTATTTTAAGAGAGAAACTGGTCCACTTTTCATTCTGTTTGGTATAAGAAGATTATCAATCCTTGATGTTGGAGAATGAAGATTAATGAACTTCTCTTTGCTAATCACAATTTGCATTACCAGCGGATGTAAGGGATAGTTATCTATCCATTAAAAGACACCGAGTCAAAAAGATGTATTAAAAGAATATTGTAGGTAATTAGTGCCTGAAAACCCAACTGATCCCATTTCAATTGACCAATTCTCATTTCTTTCTTAGAACAACCTCATTTTTAACTTTGCCCTTTCTGGATTCTCAAATTTCTTAGAAATAATCTGGAACATTCAGATTCTGGGAAGTCTTTCAAAGTTTATTTTAAAGAATATTTTCCAATTTCTTAGTTTAAAGAAAGTATTTTGTCCTTTTTGAATTTGTTATAATGAACTTGTAAGTATTCTTTTCCTCAAAGAACATCAAAATTACAATTCTTCGACCTTTTATAAACTTTTCAAGTAGTTTGTGAGCCTAAACTTTGCCCTTATGGGCTAAATGGCTATCAAGTATGTAGTCCAGAAATATTTTAAAATATGTTGCTTGTGGAAGAATAAATACTAAAATAAAAGCTCTAAGATTAAAAATGTACAGTAACCAAATAATGCTGATGCTGTCGTAATGGAATTTAGTGGATCGAAGTGCACAGTATCTCCAAAACACATGTTTCTGCAGAGATTATCCTCCATTATGACCTACTTCCATAATCAGTTTCTACCTTGGTGCTTCAGAATGGATGTGTAATATATACAATTTATGCTTAACTGCACAGCAGTAGCATTGATAAAATATTGATCTAAAACTAATCAAACCTCACAGCAAGTGAATGATATATGAATGAGGTCAAATATGTTTTTCTCTGAAAAATAAAGCTGGCATCCAAAAATAAATTCCACAAAGGTAGCTGGGAATAGTTTACAACCATATAAAAGTAAATGCCATGCAAGCATATTAAATAATAAATTTTTGAAATAATCACCTACCCACAGAGTTTAAGCTGACACAAATAATTGGAACATATGTTGAAAAAAAAGGTAACTTTTAAAACAACCAGAATGATAACAAAGAAAGAAGAAAAGTAATTAATTTTTCCAGAATAACTGACACAAAATCTGTTGAAATTGCTAATCTCTAAAAATTTTTCACTAAAGCTAACAGGTTAAAATGGTTTTTAATTCTATTTTTCCAAAACATAAAACGATGTCTTCCTTTTTTAAAAAAGTGGGCAAAAACAAGTATAAGGAGTATCATAGAAAAGTCATACATTAAGATATTTGAGTGGAAATCAAAAGTAAGAAATGATCTAGTTCTTCAGTGTGAACTTCCAATGTATAACTTGCTTATTACAATTTGTGGATATTTCTTGACACTACTTAATCAGGTTGTCCTATTTTAATGTTTGAATGTGGTAATCATTTTACTACAAATATTGCAAGCTAAAAGAGCTGAATTGTTCATTTTTATCATTTTGCAACTAGTGAAGGAAATATGATTTCATCAATGCTAAGAGGAAAAAAAAAATCCTCCCAACTGGACAAATAGGGTCCCAACTGCGTTAGATGAGCAGTTCTAGTGAAAGTCCATATGGTCTTTCTGTGCTACTTACAAAGCCAGACATATGCAAGAAAACATCAATTAAAAACCCTTGTGCTTGTAAAAGATAATTTTCTAATACCAAAAATTTCTTACTATTTTTACCTGTTTAATAAATAATAGGTAATATGGATAGTCCCATTTTATAAGAAAACTCAATCTAGAGATGGAGTGATTTTTTCCCACTCCATAAAACTCCAAGATGATCCAACTGCTCATGTGTCATGTCTACCATCACCTCAAGCATGGCCATCTCTCATACCCAATGGAAGCATTTTCTGTCACACAGTGGTAAGAAGCGGGCTTCATCAGGTACTTTCTCCAATTTGAAAATGTATCTTTTGCTAAAAAGATAAAAGTTGATTTTCTCTCTGAATAAAGCCAATTATCTACCACAAATGGTCACACCAATTATCTCCCAGATTCAGGATGAACTGTGTGTGAGCCTGCCATCAAGTCCTCTTACCTGAGGACAAGTTTCTGCATACCTCAAGAACATGTGTGGAATGAATTGTATCATCTTAGCTCTGTAAGGGTAAGATTTTCTGTCTTTGTAATCTGTTAGAATGCCCATGTTATGCCTCACATTCTGGTTTAATGATTATTCAGTAATAAAGTGTTTTCTTTCCCCAGTACTTTTTCAAGAAGGATTTGTGGGTTGGGCAAAGATTTTGGTTGTGTTTATATTTCCTTGAAAGATGGAACAGAGGAACAGGGTCAGCCTCATCCAAGATCTCTGTATTGTAAGCATGCTACAGGATGTCCAATCTTTGTGGTAGACATCACCAGACTGGACTGGAGAAGGCTTTACGATGCATTGGTAGTGTACTCGGGCTAGGTGAGGGGCATGGGGTTAAGATGATTTACTTAGTGATTACTAAGACTGAATTTCTTGCTGGCCTTATAGAGTGGATGGAGCTTTGCACTAATTAATTATATTAACGTAAGTAAATTAGGGAGGACAATTCAAGTCACTTCATGTACTCACTATACAGTGCATACCAGTAATTTAGGAGAAGAAACATCTTTCACAGCATGTGTCATCGCTAGTAGTCTGTAGGGAGGAAGAATGTAGAACAGAGTCTGTAAAGTCAGAGTGAAGATCCTCAAGTAAAAACTACCTGATAGTTTTTCCACTGCCAACAAGAGATAAATATAAAACATTAATACTAATAATATGACCACTAAGTACCAAAGAATGTAGAAAACACTGGTGGTAATGGAGAGATGTGCCCTGGGATGGGTGCTTCCTTTCTGATCTTCGTTCTCAAAATTATGTGAGCTGGAATAACAATCCAAAATTTGTGCTTTAAATAAATTTCAGTATGATGATTTTGATAATATGCTACACATGAAATTTGGTAGTCAAGAAACTAAGGAAATCTAAGTGTTTATATTCATTTTTATATTTTTCTGTCTTTGAAAGGCAATTCTCTCACACTTGAAGGAGAAAGTGAATGTGATATTTACATTTTAAAATTCTGAAACTATAAAAAGATGTTCTTTTCCACCATGTCCAAGGGCTCCTTCTTTTTCTCCCTATCTTGTGATAAGTCATCAGTTATCAGTTTTATGTCATCTCAATCATTCAAAAGGAAAATTCAGGGATATGTATTATAATAGTATATTAGCAAGGAAATAAATTTCTACTTTATTTTATGATAAGATAGATATCTTACTTTTATGACAATAAAAATTCATGTATGCTGATTATAAGATATTGAGAGTTGTTACCAAATATTTATAACACATTTGTTTTAAAATTTATTGGTACTCCAGTGGTGCAATTGGTTAGCACGCGGTACTTATATAAAATTTATGTATTAAGCCTTCTAAAATAATCTCCATTCTTAATAAAAGGAACTCCAGTTGGATACCATATTAGGTATCTATTAGTTATAAAAATTATATATATATATATATATATACATACACGTATCTATACACAATTGCTTTAGATAATTTACATGTGCCTTGTGTTAAAAATCACATTGTGAAAAAAATCACATTATGCTTTATATTTTGTTGTATATATTAATGCTATATAAGTTTTTATTATCTATGGTAGTAGGTACTTATTGAATAACCGTATTTTATTTTAATAAATATTTGACATAATCTTATTTAATGTCACAACTGAATGAAAAATGTATTATCATACATAGCACACATTTAGTAAGTGAGATGTAGTAGGTAAAATTAACACTACAATGAGACATTGTTCCTTTAGTGTCACTAAGGACTGACAGGCAGTTTGGATCGGAAGGCACCTGTTACACTAAAGCAGGGATCAGCAATTGAGGCCAGCTGCTACCTGCCATCCATCTAATATAGTCCAGGAGCTAAGACTAAGTATTACATTTTTAATGGCAAGAGGAAAATATTAAAAGAAATGATATTTCACAACACATGACAATTACAAAGTGGCAATATTACCGGGCGATATATGTCAATTGCAGACACATGTAAATGGTTTGAATTCTAACATGCCTGCCAGGTGGGCAACCTGACAGACAGCAGGATCACACACGCTAGATGACCCACCTTGAAGACAGGCACAAGACCACATCAAAGCCCAACTCCAGACCACAGTGCGCCTCTCCCTTGGGGTGCCCTCACTCGGCTCCGAGTGCGCGCTTTTTAGATTCTGCCTAATAACCCTCTTTACGTCTCTCAGACACATCTTGGAAATTGGCTGTGGTGGATGTCAGCAAAGCTATAAGCTACCCAGTGGGCAAGCTCGGCTGAAGTCTGATCTCCTTTTTGGAGGACTTCTTCTTAGAAGTATGTCTTGTTTTACATCAGTCTGTAACAATGCACAGGAAAACTGTCTTCAGTCTACTCGTAGTTTTCTTGAGATCTCTCAGATCTCTTGATCTCATTTTTGTTCATCTCCCTTTAATTCCATCTCAATTTCCATTCAGAATTATTTTTTGGACTGACAAAATCCTTTTCTCCATTCATTTGTACTGACCGTGATCCCCACAGTCTTAGCTAAGCAGCGAGGGGCTGGTCTTGATGACCACCTGATCCACTGTGGCAGACTGGAGACAGAGACAGATGAGACAGATAGCCAATCTCCAGAAGATGGGTTACATTTATGCCTAAATTCAGATTCTCTTGTCATTCATTCTAGTGCCCCTCAGCATGTCAGCAATGTCGCAATAAACTATCACTAAGCAGAAGTACAAAAAGATTTGAACAGTTACCAAACAAAAATATGCAGCAATTATATATTTAAGAATTACTCCTGCTACCTATGTTCTCTAGTTCTACAGTGTTTAGACATGCACATTTTTATTTGTGTAATGATGAGAATTAAATATTTTAAATACAGGATTTTTCAGTCTTTCTGTGGATGTAAACCCAAAAAAATTAATTTCAAAAGAAAGCATACAAGAAATAATAGATACGAATGGTCATACAGCCATAGCTGTAGAAATGTTTTGCACTGTCAAAATTCAATTGCAATAATCCTACCGTTGAGAAAGGAACAGATTAGATATTTGCTATGACCAACTTATGTAGTAGAATTAATTATAGAGTTCTATCATCCTGAATAAAAAAATAAGATCGGCAGAAAGTCTTAAAAATACAATGATATATAGTAACATAGAATATAATGTTTTTGAGCATATAATATTCTATTTAAGATTTTCTAACACATTAGCTGAAAATCTAAATGTGAATAAATATGTTCTTACAGAGCACTCACAAGACTAAATAAAGATAAACCCAAATATATGTAGCAAATTTAATCACTTTGTAAACTCATCAACTTGAAGCTACATTTAGTTGATTATTTATAAAAGATGGCAAAAATACTGCATATGTTATGGATTTAGGTCATAGAATTCTAAAATTATGTTCTTTCCAACAAAAGAGCAAACTGAAATAAGAGATGAAATCAGTTCCTAATAACACCACTCTTTGTCAATAATGTTACTTTATTTATCTCTAAAACTGTTTGACTTTCAACCAAGTTCATATGCTTACCAAATATATGGACTGGAGTAAAGTAATTCATCGTAATTAGTAATAAAGAACTGATCAAGAACTATATAATTGGAAACATTCATAAAGAACTAAGTTATTTGCAAAACTTGAATGAATCATCCAAAATATTAAAATCTATGTCTGCTCCCATCCATCACACATGCACCATTCAGTACTGACATTGCTTTCTATTTGGACATGGTTATCCAGAAGGTTTTGGGGAGCTTCCTTTTATTTTGCTCTTATCAAGTATCTTCTAGAACCTTTGGTAAGAAGAGGACTGTCTATCCTGTAATCTGAATAGACTGGAGAAAGCAAAACCAGAGGTCATAAATTTAATGAGACAACTCCTTACAATAGCTAGAAAAAGTTCTAATGATTTTCTTTTAAGTAAAATGTATGCTAACATACAAAATTATATTTTAGAGTTTCAAGCACTAGAACTTCAAAATAACAGAAATAATATGCACAAAGAGGTTCCTTTCACTCATTTATTCATTCAAAGTTCGCTGAGAGCTGACTACACTTGAAGCACCGTGATAAATGCCAAGCCTAGCACCAAGAAAAATACAAGATCTATATCATCCAAGAAATGAAAGCAAAATGAGAGAATTAAAGCATGCTCACAAATAAAATATGGTATTTAATATTTCCTTTAATACACATCATAAGTACTGTAGGCTTTTTTTAAAATGAGAATTTTCTTGGAAGAAATTAGCAAAATAATTTTTCTCTTTTTTTTTCTTTCCTTTTTTTTTTCTTTTTTGGGGGTGATACTAGGGATACCAGGGCCCTCACACTGAGCTACATTTTTAGTCCTTCTTTAAGTTCTTCTTTAAAGTTTTATTTGGAGACAGGGTCTCACCAAGTCACTGTCAGACAGGGTCTGTGAATTTTCAAGAACATACTCCCAATGTTTTGATGTATAGAAAATTACTAAACTTCTCTAGCTTTACTTTTCTTCTCTATGTAGACTTTTACCTATTAAACTAAAATGACCATGGTGTAGATAAGTCTATGAAATAATGCATATTTGAAACTACTTTGTATAACATTTAAAACTGATACATTAATATTAAAAAGTATAAAAATATTTCTTTGGTAGACTTAGACTTACTAAGTTGTGTCAAGTCAAACTTTAATCCCCTTATTTTCTCCAACCATAACAATACTTATTTCAATAATGAGACTGTGGCAACACTTCCATAATGTATTCAATCCAAACTTTTCTTTTAAAAATAATTTCAAGATGTAATGGAGAATATTACTCCAAATATTCATCTGATGTTTGACATAGTAACAGTTTATAAAATATTCCCATTATTAAAAGATAAACATATTGTAGGTTATAATATTTTGTATCTATCAACATGTTTTATTAAGAGTGCAATGATTAAACAGTCTTGAATAAAGCATTTTTGATATAATGCTAACCATTAAAATTGAGTTTTTCCTTGAAATTTTAATGTAATTTCCATAAATCAGTTTACATTTTTCCATTGTAGCAACTAAATTCCAAACTAATTACTGGATTTCACTAATGGGCCAGTCAATCCAGTGAGAGATGGAGGTAGCATTTGAAAGTTGAAAAATTTGTTGATGTTATATAAGAATGAAAATAAAAGTAACAAAATAATCTCTGAAAGTAATCACCAAAAATCACTTTTGATTCTTTTTTTGCTGTTCTAAAATTTAAAGTTTTAAAAAATTATCCATGCAGAATGTTAATGGGAAGACTCAGGTATTAGCTTGGGAGAGTTGTTGTTATTCCATATATATAAGGCCCCACATTGTTTATCCAAAAGTTGAGTTTTTGAAAGCGCTTAACTAAATTTCCATTCAAGAATGTAGTTTCCAAATCATTTAAAGTCTATAAAAGTACAAATATAAGAAGGAAATTTAGATACATGCTCTGAAACAAAGATAGATTTCATTATTTCGAGAAATTTTTGGACTAGATGGTGCAGATTAAGAATTAACTGAGCCAGGGATGATGCCCATACTTGTAAATGCAACACATGGGAGGCTGAGATGGGAGGAGCACAATTTCAAGGCCAGCCTGGGCTACATAGCAAGTTCAAGACCAGCCTGAACAACATAACAAGACCTTGTCTCAACCAGCCAACCAACCAGCCAACCAACCAACCAAACAAAAATACTAGCTGATTAAAACAATGGTCAGTCCATTATCCAACACAGACAAAGGAAAGCCTGAGAAGTAAATGGGTCTCCCAGAGATCTCTGAGCTAAGAAACATATGGTTCTAGAGCAAGGACAGAGTTGGAGTGCAGCATGAGAGAGCCGCAAAAGCCTTTAACTGCTCTGCCACAGCTCTGCACACTGCCTGATGGCTCCAAATTTCATCCCTTTCATTAGCTTTCCATGCGAATGTGGCATACAAAGTACTGGGCTTTGCTAATGGGATTCTCAAAGCTGGGGGACCGTATGATGCTGACTCTTCAAATCCAGAAGACAAACACTTCTCGGTATTTACCACATATTTTTAAAAGTCTATCTGAGTCAGGCATTGGTGATGGCAATGGGAAAACTACAGATACTAAAACAAACTCTTTCTCTTCAGAGAACGCACAAGGTAGATATATGTTTGCAAGAAGTACTCTGAAGAAAAATTAAACATGGTATGTTAGTCACTTTCTTGTTGTTGGGACAAAATACCTGACACCTGAAACTTAAAGGAGAAAAGGTTTATTTTTACTGGCTCACAGTTATTAGAGGATTCAGCCCATAGTTAACAGGCTCCAACACAGAGAGGGCGTAGTAGAAGGGCCTGGAGAAGGAAAGGGGCTCACGTCGAAGCAGTCGGTAAACACAGAAGGGAAGATCCAGGGAGGGAGATATATTCCCAGTGACCCACTTCCAACCAGACTCCACTCTCCAGTAGCACATTTAGCCATCACTTACATCCACAGATGAGTACAGCACCCTCCATGATCTGATGCCTACCTCTAAGCACAGGAACCCTTCCGGGGACATTCTAGATCTAAACAGTAACAATCATCTTTGTGTTCCCCCTTCCCTTTGTTCCTTGCTATAAAAGATCCTAACCCACCTAGACACAATGACATAGTGATTTGAGGCAAATGCACCCCTCCATCTCCTCAGAGATAGCTTTAAATAGGTCACTTTTACTTCTTACCACACATCATGTAGGGTTTTGAGCACACTTAAGGGTTTTAGATTTTAGTTTGGATGAGATGGAAAGTCAGAGGGCTTGAGCAGAAATGTAGCTTATACATTAAAAGAAACATTGTAGCTGATCTTAGTCTTTGGGAGTAGATTAGGAAGGCTGAGGAGTTGGAAAGACAGGTCACTTTCATGTTCAGTGTTCTAATTCAGACTAGACAGTGCCTTGGACCAGGTTTGCAGAAGTACAGGTGATAAAAGGTTGTGTTGTGCATATTTCGAAGGCAGAGCCAACAAGATTTCTTGGTGGACTGGATATATTTTAGTATACGTGCTGCCAAAGTGAGACCAGTGGATTGGATATAAGACATGAGAAACAAAAAGAGAAAACTAAAGTCAGGAGGTTTTCAAAGTTTTTGGTTTGTATAATTTGGAATAATCATGTAGCCACTTACTTCAGTGAAGAAGACAAAGAGACAAGTAAATTAGGACAGTGATTAGACATATCTGTTTATCGACATGAAGGGCAGAAATACAGTGTTTTGG
This sequence comes from Hystrix cristata, assembly GCA_004026905.1. Taxonomy (NCBI): domain Eukaryota; kingdom Metazoa; phylum Chordata; class Mammalia; order Rodentia; family Hystricidae; genus Hystrix; species Hystrix cristata. The sequence goes on from PVJO010002057.1 coordinate 64,949, forward strand.
TTCCTCAAACTACAGAACAGAGAACACTCACAGAAGAATAAGAAAATATACTCTTTGTAGATGTTAGAAATGAAAGATTGAGCCAGGTGACAGTGTTGATACACTTCCTAAAATAATTCGGGGGTAATGATTTGGTCCAAGAAGGTTAATTAAAAAACAACTCAGGTAGGTTGACACCAGCAAATGCTGAGGCTGCTGTAGACTCTCTGCTAGCAGTAGCACAGGAATTAGGCATAGAATAGAGTTAGGAAGGATGCCTAAAAAACTTTAGTTATTAATGTTGACTTTTAGCACATAAAACTTCAGAGCTGAAGAGGAACTATTTCTTATCTCATTTAACGTTTTTCAACAAATATGAATTGGGAACATACTAGATGTCAAGCAATGTGTTCATCATTGGTATTGAAGGGTGTGTTGATTATTTCTACACCTTCAAAAGTTCAACAAACCAAAGTGGAATATGTTATAATGAAGAAATATAAAGGGTGCAGAAAAAGTTAACTGCCTGAAACACCCAGGGAGTGCTCCACATGGGGAACAACATGTCAGGTCACTTTTGGCTTCTGGTAAATAGCTTTTAATCAACTGGAAAAGATAATCATGGACATTTTGATAGTGAGATAAACTAAAGAAAAACATGCAAGTACAAAAGAACAGGATATATTCACCAGTTATTGTTAACTCGTAACTTCATCCAATCTGCAATGCATAAATTTCCTCTGAAGCAGCCCTTCTAAAAGGTCCCCTGATATTAAATAATGCTTTAGGCACCTCTACTGACTGTAAATTCTAGGAACTAGAATGTATGAACTTCAGAAGACATATTCTTAGAGGAAACAATCATATACTGGTCTGACACACAATTTTACAAAGTACAGTAATTATAATAATAAAAATCTCAACCAGGTCTAAAGTTTATAAAAAGCAACTAACAAAGGAAAATGTCAAAGAATTTGGGTAAAACAAAAAGGAATCTTTGTAATCATGGATCCCAAGCATCAATGGGAGGCTTTCTACTTCACCTAGAAATCTATTTGCCCCACGTGAACCACATGTAGAGGCTCCTTGTGATTGTCACACCTGGTTTAGCTTGTACCCCCCAAATTAAGTGTAAACCTGGCTCAAAGACTGACGTGGTTAATCTGTGTTTCTATGTAGAAACAGACGTTTTAAAATTCCCTAGAGGTAACCGAGGAGTCATGAAGCATAACATTTTCTCCAGCTTTAGTATTCTACTTTTAGCCATATAATTTGCAAGAGCACTTTCTAGGTCAATCAAAACATTTGACTGGCACTGGGGATTCAGCTCAGTGGTTAGAGTACTTGCCTAGCAAATGCAACGCCCTGAGTTTGATCTCCAGCACCAAAAACAAACAAACAAACAAAAAAACAAAAAAACAAAGAAACCCCCACTTGATTGATTTTTATGAAAATTAAAAATTTTAAAACATAGATGCTCGTAAGTTAAATGCACAAAATTATTTTTCTACCTTTCTAAAGAAATTCAAATGAAAATTTAAAAACAAAATATTTGCTATTGAAGCTTATACATACAAAATATTTTATATACATACAACAAAAGATATTATACAATGAATAAATGTATCATGAACTATAGTTGGGGATATAGGAAAATGAGAACTTCTTTAAGCTCCACATCCCTAACTTCAAGTTATGGCAGTAATATTTAGAACTTATTTTAAGTAGTTTTTAAAGAAACTGCAAAAGTGCTCAAATAAATTTTACAGTTTTAAACTATCTTAAAAATTGCTCTAATAATAGAATATGAAGACTGGTCATTGTCTAATAGACTTGTGGCTTGTAAGTGAATGGGTGCAAGATGTTTTTGGCATTAAAAGGCATGAGTAGAAATGCTGACTGAATTGCCAGGCAGCTGTGGTACTGTACACTAACAAGGAGCTACAGGAAATTCTATTTATTCTCTAGCACAACATACAGTAAAAAATTATTATGCTTAAACACGGCATTATATTTGTATATTACAGATGCATACCTACAGATACATGATTTTAAGCCGAATTTATGAAATAAAATCTTGGAAGGAAAGTTTTTTATGTACGTTTTATATCAAATGCAAAATTTAACAAAGTCATGATAAAATAAGAAATCCTTGAATAGATGAATGAATGATGCACATTACCCAGGGAAAAGACGCTGCTCTTAATTACCGTAACTAATTTTCATGGTTGCTTGGTTAAATAAAAGTGAACTCAGTGATCAAACATAATTGATTTTCTAAATACTGAATATATTTTATGTTAAACTGATCAAAAAGCATCTTGGTATGCAAAGCCAAGGGCATGGTCTCTTGCTCCAAGTTCCCAGCTGTAGCAGGTTAGATCTAACTGTCCCCCGCCCCCCCCCCCCGAGTCTCATGTGTTCAGAGATCAGGTTTTTGGAAGGTGACTGGGTCATGTGGCTCTAACTCGGGGTTAATCCGTTGATGGGTCTGTATCTGGTCCCTGGTTCATTTCTGTCTGCTTCTTTCATTCGCCTTCTGCTTGCTGGCTGCCATGAGGGAACAGCTTTCTTTCATCACATCCTTCCCCCATGATGTTTCTGCCTGGGAACCAGCCCAACGTAAACCTCTCCTTTGAGATGTGTATGTCAGGTATTTTGTCCCAGCAACAGAAGGTGATAGCACACCAGTTAAGTGATACAGTATGTGTCCCAGAGGGAAAGCCTACTGACATCGCTTATTCCCACATCTGGTTCCATGTTGCAGAGGGTCTACCACAGGCATGTGCAGTTACATGCTGGAGAATTTTCTTCCTCCAATCCACTCCTAGTGAACCCTGGTCACACTCACTCCACAGATCAAACTTCCTTGAAAAACAGTGTAGCAAATTCTGAAAGCATATTTGAAATTTAAAATTTACACTTTTCCAAATTATCTTCTGAAGTGTTTTGGCAGCCTGATGGTATAAGAACAACAAAATCAGACAAAACGCCTTGAGAAATCTAATGAACCAAACTGCCCAATGAAAGTTTTCCTCTTGATACATTCTAACATTTTATTTATATATTTATCTATATTTATACACTTTTCAATAAAGACCTAAATATAGAATGTCTTTCTGGGAAGACTCTCTAAGACTACTTCTGCCAAAGAAATCCATCAGAGGATCTAGAAATAAAGAAAACATGAACATAAGCACAGGCAAACTCCTACAAATCATTTTTTGAGTGAGTAAAGGCTGTAAATTATGACCACATGCCTCATCACGCCACGGGCTAAATATGGATAACTCTGAAAACATTTTCCATGACAATAATAAATATTTAATGCAATCATGCAAATCATTTCTTGAAAATGGAATGATTCCACTGACTTGCTTGCCTTTCTCTAATCCTGGCAGAAGAAACCCAAAATTATTACTTTAGTATTTAAAAGCAGTCTATGAATGGAAGATGTTTATACTGTTGAGAACTGATCGTCCCACAGATAACACCTCTTGACAAGGCTGGTTTCACACCCAATTGGTACTGTCCCATCCTACCTAAACCTTACCTTTCATACATTTTTAAAAAATTAAAACATTTGTTTCAGCAACATAGCATTTAACAGAATTTCTAAAACAAACACCAATGAAAAGTTATGAGGTTCAAAAAATTGTGGCTCCATAAACATCGTGCCTCATTAATTACTACTTTGACATAAAAAAGCATTTTTGCACATGACTTTAAATAGGTCTGCATAAGCAGCTTTCAGGTTTTGAAAAAATAAGAAAATAGTAGGATTCTGGTGTTCAGAGTAATACCTTGTCATAAAACATTCTTAATTTATGAATCTGCTACTTTCTGTGAAAATATAGATAAGCTAAAAATGTAACAAGTTTATTTTGGTTACTATAATAACCAAGTTTATTTTAGTTACTACTGCTAAGTGATTCATAATCCAGTCTTTCCCGCTTAAAAACTACTGATGAGACTTTATGGGAAAACCCAAAAGAATGGAATTTGGAGGATTCACTTCAGCTGACTTTACTACCAGAAAAGTGTTAATGTTATCAAGGGACCTATCTAAATTCAAATCCATGCCACTAAATAGAGTAAAACAAACATAAAAACGATTTAAATAAGATATTGGGAATTATATAGTATTTCTACATATTTAGGCTTAGAAGACGACTTTCAGTGAAATAAGAAATATAATCAGAATTTTACCAATGAATGCATGCATGTGTACAAAATAATTTCCTATTATAAGCTATGATATATATTCATTTCAAAGTGATTTATTCTGACAGCCATTTCCTTTATAAGCAAGTTCACAGTCCTCCAAATTATTATTAGATATGATGTAGACCAAAGGTGAAGTTTTAAGACAAAATACTACTGGACTGAAAAATATGATAGCTTTGGCTGGACTTAACAAAGAAAATATCTATACATTAGCCATGCTTAGGCTCTGTCCAGAATTTTAATCACATTCCTTCACCAATTTAACAGACTGAGTTGAATTCAGTATTATTGTTATGCTCAAATGGTGACTGCATGTAGAAAGTTTTATTCACTATTATTCATCTTTCCTTTTCAATCATACCAACAAGAACAACACCACACACACACACACACACACACACACACACACACACACACACTCACTCCCTGGCAAAGTATAATTTCCCTGCCAAAAATAAAAGTGCGCAGAAGAGGAAAGTACTGACAATTGAAGACTTTGTTTAATATTTGGTTATTCTCTATCATGACTAAGACTAAAATCTGGCTTCCGTTTTGTTTGACTACAAAGGTAATTCTGTAAACTGCCTCAATAAGCTAAATTTTTCTTAACGAAATCATGGCTAATTACTTAGAAATAAAATAGTAGATATATGCATTCTACTTGAAGTAAATAATTGAAAGTGATTGTGTTTTACAGTTTTTCTACCGTTTTCAGTCTGAGAACTATAAAATTTACCTGAACTCTCATTATGCAGTTAAGTATTCATAATAAACATAATAATCACAAAAAAAACCTACCGGTAACCTACCAAGGAGTCTGACCAACTCTGTAGGTGTAGCTTAAGTCTTACCGCCAAGGCTGCAAACGCATTAGCATTATCATTCATTTACTTACACTTTTATTCTTTAAAGGAATTAAAAAATAGCCACAATTAAAATGTAGACTCATCCAAAGTAATAATATTCATGAAATCGCCAAGTGTGGTAGTCTACTTATACTTTTTCTAATACAATACATTGTTGTGTGAAAGAAATATCCCCTAAAACGATCCCACATGCCACCAACAGTACAGGTCGAACAGTTAATGAAGACATACTACTCTCTAAACATTTTCAACCTGATTTCTCTTTCATTAAGAAAAATGAAAATATATTACCATGAAATTTAAAAACACAGATTAATAATCAATATCATGGTTCCTAATCATGCCATCTAGAATGACCTTTAGGCTTTAAAAATAAGAACAAAGGCAGCTGAGTCGACATGTTGAACCTGAAATATTCACGCCTCGTCTCACACTAGAAAGTAATAAGCTGTGAGGAAGTTCTAATTTACACCAAATGAAAGTGTAGAGTATACACAGTGGAGAAACTGACCTAAAATTCCACTTGGATCCTATCTTCCCAGGTACAAAAAGCTTTTGTGGTTCCCGCAGTTGATGAGCTAAAAGTGACCTTTCATGGCCATGAAGAGTGATTTCTATACATGAAGGAAAAGAAAAGGGCAAAATATGGTTCAATATTACAACTCTGCTGCTTGTGTTCTATCAAAAATTCTATTTTGAGCTCTTGGTTTGGATTTGATCAGTCTCTGCCCTCTCAGTATATTCCATTCCTACCGCAATAAAGTTTCAAATCATCTGCTGTTGCATCTCATGAGTGCTGACAAAGGTAAAGCCCATTAGAATTTATTCCCAAAAGCAGATGGAATAATCATCAAAACTAAAAGAGCTAAGAAGACAAATGAGCTCATAATGATGTAAATTATATTAAAATCTCAGTGTTCTCATGAACTCAAAGTACCCAAATTTTACTTATTAATGTAAAATTCTGTCATGTTCCTAGATGTTCCTCTTATTTCCAAGTGCAGGAGAACTAGAAATGAGCTCTTCCTAGTATATAATTTCTTTCTGAAATATGGTAATTAACAATATTAGGTGCAACAGTCACTTAATAAAATTCACAACAATATAATAACAAACGATAGAAAAGAAAGCATGGATTCTAACCACTTTGTCCTCCTTTGGGAAAGCATCCAAGGAAGCAGAGAGAGAAAGAAAAGAAAAACAAAAGTGAGCCATGTATTGATAAACTGGTTTTAATAATACAATTATGTGTTTCTTCAAACTGTTAAAGAGGTATTTTGAAAAGTAAGTCTATTGAAAATGTACGCATGGGATCTACTCTATGTCAGGTAGAAGACTTTGGCACAACAATTTCCCAATGTTTTAGAAATTAGATTAGTAAATATACATTTAAAATATTCTTAAGAAAAATTAATTTACTACCACAGGTAGTTTATTATTGAGAAGAAATAATTTATTGAAATGCATAAAATCGTACTAAATCATTTTATCAGATTACTATTCAACAATGGTAAATGTTTGTAACAGATGAAAATGGGAAAAGAAACGTATTATTTTGGCCATGAGTTATTCCAGAAACAATAGTGGTTGGCGATATCTACTTCAGCACTAAGGTCATAGGAAAAAACAACAATACACAACGTTTTTGGGCTTATGCCCAAAAACAAAAATTTTAAGTTGGGCCTTCTATTATTTTGTTTCTTTAAACACTTTTTCCAGGTTTGGGTGGGTTTAGTAAAAATTGATGGACTACAATAGTCCTCTGCGAAGCCCAAGTACCCCGTAGGTCGGTTATCTTTAAACACGCTCTGTTTTTTAAATTCCGAGTTTGACCCTGATGATTTTAATATATCCACAGCTAACTGTATTGCTATCAGCTTGCCTCAAACCTGGAATGGGTTTGAATACAAGTATCCCACAGCTGTGGGGCTCGGCTAGAATTAACACTCAGCTAATTTACACCTCATTGTTCAGGGCCCAGCACCTTTTCAGTCTGAGCAGGTACCCTTCCCACATCAGCTGTTAAATATGTAGCTATCGCCTCAAAATCTCACCTGTGAGAATTCGGCCCGCAGTACATATTTAAGAACACTAACAAGGGAAAATCAGCTGCAATATCTGGTGAGCTTTCTGTGTGCCAGCCAATACCCGAGCTTGCCAGACAGGCTTTAAGATCAGATAGCGAGGTTAACTACAATGCATCACTTTTGGAAGGGAAAAATAAATCTCATGCGGCCACAGAGTGGAACCTAAAGAAAGACTATGCATATTATAGACACAGATTTTAATTTTTTATTTCATTCTTTTAACAACCATACAAGGTCACTGTTACTATCCAGTTTTATAGACAAACCACCATTTAGAGAAATTATATTCCCAAAGCAAAGAGGGAGTAAGAATCTTACCTTAAATTTAAAAAAAAGTCAATACTAAGTACCTTAATTCCGTCAGTGACTTTAGAATGTCTACTTAAAACTCAGACTAACAAACAATAACACGTCAATTGAGAGATTCATTCTGTGATTTTCCAAATTAGAAATATATCATGCCTGCTTAAAGTTTTCATGTTATTTTAAAATATAACTTTATACTCAATTCTTTATATGATTAAATAGTATGAAGATTCTTGAAAACACTGGGGATTCTTTAGGTCTATGATTATCATAATTTTCTATATTATACTGCAGTTTTATATCAAAGAAAATTCATCCAGATGTTTCTATAAATAATTCTATCATAGTAATCTAGGGAATATGATAAAGTCAAGAGTAAAATGTATTGTGAACTAACTGGAATCTAGAATTTCAAAAATAATAACATCGTGTTCTACTACACTAGCATCTTAAACATCAAAAACCTTCATATATTTAAAACCCTGTGAAAGCAGAAAAGTAGCTTTTAAGCCAAACAAGGAAGTTGTACCAGGTGAAAATATATCTCACAGAGAAGAAAACAAGTGCAAATCTCAAAATCTTAAAAATGGTACTTTTTTATCATTGTTAAATATACAAATAATCACCACAAGACAAATTTGGCACTATACTTCTTTAACATGACAGTAAACCTGAAATTACTGTCATAGAGACTAATCATTGCTTGATTTATTATCTTGGGCTCAACTTACTGACATAGTTTGCCTTGCATGCTGCTTTCATTCAGACTGAAAACTAATGTTGCAGAAACTAAAAGTAGTTAACCTTTTTCCCCCCAAGAATTGTCCATAAGATTTCAAAGGTTTCATAACTCTTGAAGACACTAAATCTACATTTACCACATTCTACAGAGAAATTTACACTCACAGGTAAAGTTACTCCACAGGTCATCTACTTTGGATTTGGAATAGGAATCATTTATCATGCTGCACACTGACAGAAAGGGTCTTTTTAAGAATAATACAGTACTCGTCGTTATTCCACTACTATGGATCTTATGTAAAACAGGAGACAACGGGCATATGAGTGTGCAGATCTCTGCCTCAGTCTGCTTCCTCCCAAGCATGCGTGTTCCGGCTTGGGCTCGGGAGGCAGAGGGCCTAGCTGGGCACTCAGGGTGCCTTACTGTTCCCGGGACACTCACGTTGTTTGATCGCAGAGACACGCGGCCTCCGCAGCGGGCACAGAACTTGGTGCGACAGTAGGAACACAGGTGGCCGCACCCATCAGCAAACTTCGTCTTGTGACAAATTCCACACGTTGGAGCATCATCTTTGTGCTCTCCCTGGTAACGCCGTGCTTCTTCCCCTATTTTTCTCACTTGCTCCTTATAGCTTTCGAACTGTTGGTGCAATCTCCTGGGCAAAAGAGAAAATCATAGCAAACTAAGTAAAGAATGAAGGTCAAAACCAAACAAACTGAATTTTCCCTTAAAACGTGAAAGTATAGCTACTTGAGCTAAAGTAAAACACATGAAGCTATTTTCCATGCAACCTCCAAAGGTGAGAAATGTACCAGCATGTATTCCACTAGTTCTAGTTTTGCTACCAGCCACCATGTTTTATGTGTAATCTGATACACAGTTTATCCCACCACTGGAATTCATGTATTCACTCCAGGCCCCTGCTTCTTTTAGATAGGTGTCTTTCAAAATTTTTTAACAGAGAACTCAACACTTTACTACTACAGCCTGTGCAAATGAAGTAAAAATTAATCAAAATATTTGGCCTCACTATTTTTGATGTACCCTAAAATTCAAAAAGTTTCTAACAGTACATGATTGTATAATCCACTATTTGAATATGATGCATACTTTCAAAAAAATACTGTTTTAAACACATCGCTAGGCAATCTGTATTCCACAAAAACATTTTCCTTTGCCCCTATTCCTGGAGACTGCTTTCTATCTGACATCAAGTCTCTGATTTAAAACAGTATACAGAATGTTAGTTTATTCACTATATTTGAGCTCACTAGTTCTTCCATGTCACATTAAAAATTCTAAACCATCCTTTGAAAATATTCAGATTTTTACATGCACCAATTTTCATGATATCAAGAGTTGCTATTATTCTTCGCCAGTTATGGGTGGTGGGACGACCACTGCTATTGAAGCAAACCATTTCTCATAAGAATGTTCACATTTATTCACATTTAATATGATTCAGGCTCTCCCCTCTCCATCAGTTCAAATCCCTCAATCTTAAATTCACACAAACAGAGCTAGACACTGTTCTACAGAACCCTAGGCCATCGGGGGAATCCCCCATTAAAAGTATGTCTTGGTTTTGTAAATGAGAAATGAGAGGGTTGTCTTAAGCCTAACCAATAGTCATTGGCTATTTCCCCAGGAGCAATTCCTAGGAAATGCCTGATCAAATTCATCCATGTATCTGAGCTACTCTTCTGCGTTGGAATATTCCTTAAGATACAGGGTACATGGATGTTATTGTTAATTCTGGCAGTTAGCTTGATGCTGTACATCTAAGAAAACTGTTAGGAACTGTGTGTTCTAGATACAGAGTCAAGGAAGTTAGGTCCAAGCACTGTGATGTTTAAGGTGTTCAAGTTGCATTATACTTTCCATCAAACATCTAACAGCTCTTGAGCAGAATGTTAATCATTGCTACTCTCTACTTTGCCATTTCATCTTTTTTCTATTTAACTCCCATAATGAAAGCAAGTGTACATACACTAGGATATAATACAGTGTAGTATCTGAAAACATTCCCATTTCAAAGGCCTGCTAATTTCATTTAATAGAAGAATTTTATATATATACATAAAAAATAAATATATATATATAAAAATGAATGCAAGAATACCTGGTCAGTTTATTGAACAGCTGTTTGACTCATTTCATATTTTATACTTTACCATTAATCTAAGATCAAGTTGGTAGAAAACAAACATGGAAATCTATTATTTAAAGTTACCATACCAAATGGTGTTGGAAATCTTATTAAGTTCTATTAAATAAAATAATATTAAAGAATGGTAGCAAGGACATATTTCCAACGAAAGAAGCAATCTCTGAACCTCAAGGAGGTGCCTGGTTAAATACTGATTGTGAGAACCACCAAATCAAATCTACTTAAGTAAATATAAATAAGCCAGGCTAGGAAAGAGTGCCTGTATATACTTATTCTATAACATGGAACATGATTTAGAACGGGCATTAGTGAACTTCTCAATAAATGGTCACATTATAAATATTTTAGGCTTTGCCCGCCATATAGTCTCTGTTGGTGGGAAAGAAGCCAGAGATGACATATAAGTGAATGACACAAATGAGTCTGGATCTGCTCCCAAAAAAGTTCTCTTTACAACCATAGACAGGTGGCCAGATTTGACCCATGGGCCAGTCTGTCAATTTGTGATTTAGTACATGCTTTGCGCTAAGATATAATGGGTTGAACTCAAAGCCCCTTTGTATTTTTAAATTCAAACATAAGGAGTTTTATACATCTTATGGGGCCGAATAAAAAGGGCACCTAGTTCAGAAAATCTTTGAATTCAGAAAATGTGTGTGATTCTGGGGATCAAAACCCATATTTCATTTGGTCCCCCACAGGATGCTTAATGTTTTAACGATATATTACTATATCTGTATTTGAAACCTCTCACCTCTCTTCAATCAAAGAGTAAACAGTATCATTGCACAGTTTAGATATTTAACCTCCTTTGTACTAGCCAGTACATAATTACATAATTGTGAGTAGTAGTGGCCTATGTGTGTTTGTGTGTGTGTGTGTGTGTGTGTAGTATGTGTATGATCAAAAAACATGAATGCAAATGTTTAATTTTTTAAAAAAAACTATTACAGTAAAAGACACATTGCCAATTAATCCTCCTTGCTTTGAACACACTTATCCCATGATTTCTGCCACTTTCTGAAGCAGTTCTGGAAGTCACCATCTGTTTTGGCCACTCCTTGTATATGTTTAATGCACATACACATATGTTTTCTCAGCCCATTTTGAGGGGAAAAAATGAGCAATTTACAGATAAGTTTATACTCAGAACCAAATATTCGGAGAAAATTCTACTTCCACAAAACACTGAAAATTCTGAATAAAATACTTTTAAAATAACTTTCAATGTATGTTTGAGTTGCAGCAAAAGTATGCAAATCATCCTCAAAGGAGAAAAACGAAACAGAAGCAGTAATTGAAAAAGTAACATAGCTCTGAAGCAGACATCTGCTCCAGGGACATACACTGAGCTACGTGAACAATAACTTCAGTTTTAACTATTGTGCAGGGAATGAAAATAACGTTTTAGATAGCCACTAAAAATAACTAAAATAAATCAATAGTGGGAAAAAATATGGAATGAAAAAGCCAGTCCAAAAGATAATTAACATTAAAATTAATACATAAACACAGGCCAAGCAGAACAAGGAGGAATTATGTCTGAAGTGGTAAAAACAATCTAACATATTAAGAATCTCAAGTGTAATGTGAGAACTACAATATCACTAAAAGACAAAAGCCATCACATTGGGTTTTAAAAATCTAGCTAAAGTTTAGAAGATATATACTCAAATATAAAGATATAAAGTGTTTGAAATAAAATAATAGGAAAAAGATTTACCAGGGAATGATGAATAAAAACAGATACACAAGGAAACAAATAAAAGACGGTATGATATTTAAGTCAAGAAGCATTATTAAAAAGGATAACCTCCTATTAAAAATATTCATTAAATGTTATATATGATGATTTTCAATTTAAATGCACATAACATTTAAAGCAAAAAAATGATAAAAACATTAGGATAATATGTGTGGCATTTTTATATACCTCTTTCCATAACTGACAGATCAAATAGATCAAAAATAATGACAGATGCTAGTCTAACAACACAATAAGTAAGTTTAATCTATTGCACAGATATATATAGATATATATGCATAAATACATAATACACAGCATATAAATATATGTTACATGACACATATAGCTATATCTGTCCAGGCTGAGGATTTAGCTCAGTGGTTAGAGTGCTTGCCCAGCAAGCACAAGGCCCTGAATTCAATGCCCGGCACCAAAAAAAAAAAAAAAAAAAGATATATCTGTCCAGTAGATTAAAGGAATTTATTAGGCTTCATGTTGAGTTCCCTCTCTCTTGCTCTCTATATATACACACATATATACATATATATACACATATATACATATATATGTACACACATACACACTTAAATTTTTCTCAATGTAGATATGAAGGCTTTCAAAACATTTCTAAAACTGTTGGCTTCAAAAGTGCTGAAAATTATTTACCAAACTGAGTCGTGGGGAGTTCATGATGTATGCTTTACTCTTTTTTTTATAATTTAGCTATATGTTTCATTATACTTTTTGACTATTTGATATATTTTATATTAAAAAGGAAGCTTCTAGTTCTATTTCATCAAACACCACTGAGTAACAAACGAGCACTATATTGAATTGAAAAGGTGACTGTACTTGGCAATGTTTAAATGTAGAAAAGAATTGATCACACACTAATTAACTTTTTAAAGAAATGTGTATATTTAACAATTCCATAACTTTGTGAGGTAGAAAGTATTACTCGCATTTTATTGATAGGGAAACTAACTTTTGTCTGAGACTTTGCTTTTACCTTCTGCATGAATACATCATTTAAAGTTCACATTCTTTAGCTCAGGAAAAGGATGACAATTGATATGGTTTCAATTTGCAAATTAAAATGTTTCTGGAATCATGAAAGTGTTAATTACCAGGCAATCTCAACTTCTGATGATAGCTCACTGATAATATGTGAACAAAAGCTGGCTATGGAAAAGCAAACGCTATGCTGGTAAACTCATCCCGTGAAACTTGCATAGACTTTTTTCACTTCACTCAGTGATACTTCCATTCATTTTTCCAGTGCCCCCATAATATTTATTCCCAAATGTTTTTTTTTTTCAATTTGACTTACTGTCCTTAAACTTAAAATACTACCTTGATGATTTGTGATTCTAGGGTCAATTTTATAAATACTCTTGCATCTTAGACTGTGGGGTCTCCTGGACCATGACAGGTGGGCAGGAGGCAACAGTCCCTGCAGTGGTAGAAATGACTGCTTCAATAGTAGACTACAACAAGTGGACTGGTGAGACGAGGGTTCTCTGGGAAGTGTGAAGATGAGGTCTTCAGCATCTCACTTTTCCCACGGGAGAGCTAAGAGTAGTTCTTAAGGAAGACAGCCACCAGGGAGCAGCGTCCTTCTGCAAGAGGGACACAGTTAAGTGGCCCAGGCAGATCTTTTCCCAGTGCCTCACCCTAACTCATGAAGCCCACAGGTATCACTTCGAATGTCACCAGGACTCACGTCCTTCTGAATTCTGGCCCGCAGTGGCCTGTACCCACCAGTATTCTCTTCCCACATGTGTTAGACATCTCTTCCTGTTTTTAGCAATACGCCATGTTTATGAGAAAGGTTATGATGTTTCTCAGACAAGAGTTTTCTCAACTCTTTCATCCTGGATTTCTTCCTTCACTAACAGGCTGACTTTCTGAAGGGCAATGAGAGAAAAAAGTTCAACTCAGGTCCTTAACAACTTCTCCAACTTGTTTTCAGTATGCTCCTTCTTTTTACCAAAGTCCTTACAAGAGGAAAAGAAAAAAAGGGAAGGAAGAAAAGGTGGGAGGAAGGAACTGAAGAAGGTGGGGAGGGACATTCATCACAGCCATTTCCTCAAAATTACCATCTCCATAACCTGCAAAGCTCTACTCAATTACTCCCTTAAAAATAATATTGACGCCCTTTCTCAGTGAATGCTAGTTCCTTTACAATACTCTCATATCTCCCACTGTCGATATGTCCTTATAATAAAATACACCATCGGAACCAAGGTACTGGTAGGAAAACCATGAACAGCGTATTTTTTCTGATGTTTTAGTCTTTTAATCCATAGAAAATATGCGATAATACTCAATTATGAATAAATGGAAATACATATTATATGATATTAAAATAAATGAGTGACTGAAAATGTAAAATCTTATTCTTATACATTCTGGTTTTAGAATTAATATATTCTTACTGATGAGCAAGTTTGACAAAATATATCTCAAATCACAAATTTAAATTATCTACATAGAAAATGAGTAGTTATAAATATGCAGTATAATCAAAAGAAAACCACTGATACTGAAACTTGAGTTTCATCCCTGTATATGATTTTTCCATTGTTTCACTATTTAATAATCATTGTTTTATTTTAATAACCATGCATTCAACTCAAGAAACGCCACAATTTCAGTTGTAAACCTGGTTGTGTGGTTAATGGCATGCATTTTGAAGGAAATAAAAAAGATGACTGCCTAAAAAGTGAAATATCACACTGTAAATGTCTGGATAGCTAAATATTCTACGAATGAAAAATAAACAGGCAACTATCGATGGCAGTCTTACCAATTAGTAAGTATTTTGCACATGTACTGTAAGCAAGGCACATTGTAAGGTGCCAAGTGACTGGGAATAGTGGACTATAGAGACATCTTTGTAATTAACATGGCATCTCAGTTATTTCTATTTTGTGCCTTTCATTCTTTCATCACAAAGTAATCAGTAGCTAGAGACCTGATCAGCTTTCTTTCTGGCTTTTCTTTGCAAAGCTAGCACACAGAGCTGGAGTTTCCCAGAAGAACAATGAGTGGGCACTAATGATTTGAAGTTTCAAATGTCTACCTGGCAGATCCAGAAGGAAATTGCGAGCTTTCCCCAAGAGGAAGAGAAGGGCAGGGATCAGAGTAATTTGCACGTCACCCTCCAAAACGAGAATGGCTTCGGCATGTGTACACAGTCATGAGTAGCCATGAGTATCCAAAACAGACATAAGGGCCTGTTTGCTCCTTCTCAACTTGGCAAGGGACAGGATGGACGCCATCATGCGTTCCATTCTTCAAACTGCAACAGGCACCATCATGGGCCCATGAAATTAGTGACACGGAGATTAAAGACAGAAGAAATCTGGGAATGTTGGATTGATTAAGACATCCAAAAGACATGATGGATGTCTGAGAGGGAGTCCTGACCTGGACTGAAATTCAATGATTCACTAGTGTGACAATTTGGAAATTTGCATGAAAATTTTTTGAAATCATAGTCTCTTATTGAACTTCAGATTGATCTCAATTCTAAAGTACAGATTTTGACTGGAAGGAATATGCAGCCTATTTGGAAAATAAGTTATATGTAGTTTATAAGAACATACACCAAATGACAAGGCAGTTGTGGAGTTAATTGTGTATTTTCCTCACAACAGTTGTCCCTTCTGAAAGGGGATGGGAATGGCATGTTGGCTCAATCTCCAGCAACAACCCCCTGAGTCAAGAAGCTACAGCCTCAGAAAGCTACCATTCAAATGACTGGCACCACCACGCTACCGCTTCTGTCAAAGTGCTGTGATCTGGAAACTTCCATGAGAGCTGTGTTAAGCCTACTAAAGACGTTTCAGGAAAATGATGCCTGAAGAACTACTGTGGTTCTCTAACTCAATTTCAACTCAAGACTCATGCAACTACAGTGGTAACTCAGCTCATGAACTTAATTTTTTCTACAGTTTTGGAAAAGATGGTCACGTTCGTGTTTGTATGGGAAAGGTGGCCCTGGTTGTGTTTGTCACCTGATGTAGAGTTTGCAAACAAAAATGCTTGTGAACCTAGTACCACTTTACATCTGCCTGATGAAACCCAAGTCATAGAAGAGATTCTGGGTGCAAGAGAGTCTGTGCAGTTTAATTTTTAGAATTCTGGCTTCTTCATAAGACTCCTCAGTAGGATGTGAGAACAGTCTTCCATTTCCTCTACAGTCTATGTCAAACTGCTTACTTCCTCCCACTGTACCCTAGCTGAGCAATGTGAGTCTAACACTTCCCCTTTATTCCCTCTCTATATCCTGATCCTTTTCTTCATTTATCTTTTTCAGATGCTATGCAGACAGTACTATGTGAAACATTTTGGTTCTGCCAGGAAAAATTTTAAAAGACTCAGTGTTTTAAGAAAGTCAAATATATATTTATGTACTTTGTCCAGTTCATTTCATCTAATAAGAAAGCTGCATGAACACCAATTCAAAGAAAAACTCACACTTGGATACATGGCACATACAAAATTAAAAACAAACCAAATCCTCTTCTTTCTTTAGTGATTTGACCCACAGCACAGATCCACTACTGGTTATGAAGACCCTTGCTATTCTGAGATTGGACTATTTCATCAGTTTTCTAAGTAGGTTCCTTCCAGGGTATGCCTTCTTGGTAATTTATCTTTCATACTTCAAGGATGACTTTCATAATAAACAAAGCCAAATATGCCATTCTACTCTAGAAATACCTCTGAGGTAGTCCTGTTTCCTCATCCTGGGGGTCCAAGGTTTACACTTCGATCTACATGCCTCTCTCAAGTATGTTTTCTTCTACATCTTATGTCAAAGTCATGCTGCACTTTCTCACTAATAGTCAAACACAGAATCATCCAAATACAAAATCAACAGACATGTATTAAGCTCTGATTTTACAAAAGGTACTGCTTGAGGCTCTCAGATTACAAAGAAGACTGCATAAGAAGATACTGAGTATCAGTTATTTTATTACATCTTTGAAGGATTTTTGGTAAACATAAAAATGGGTTTTCTGTTTATTTTGGTACATTTGGCTTATCCCCCCCCCTCAATTAGGGACTTTCTTTTCAAAGCTAATGTACTTTGCTTCCAAAAAAAAATCACTTGATTTATTTTATTTAGCATAGTATCTAAAAAGCTCTGCACAGCAAAAGAAATAACAGAGTGAAAAAAATCTCCAGAATGGGAAAAAAATTTTTGCCAGCTATTCTTCAGACAGAAGACTCATATACAGACTAAAGAACTCAAAAAAAAAATTATACCATCCAAAATAAAAGACCCAGTCAAAAATGGGTGAGTGAAATGAATAAACACATCACAGCAGAAGGAGTACAAATGCCCAGCAAAGGCATGAAGAAATGCTCAACACCACTGGTCATTAGAGAAACATAAATTAAAACAACACTGATGTTCCATGTTACCCCGAAAAGAACAATTATCATCAAGAAATCAAGTAGTAACAAATGCTGGAGGGGCTGCAGGGAAAAAGGAACACTTCTACAATGGGAATATATAGTACAACCACTATGGAAATCAGTATGGCGATTCCTCAAAAAATTGAAACTACAGTTTCCATTTGTCCCTACAATTCTCCTTCCAGATATTTTCCTGCAAAAATTAAAGATATCATGTTACAGTGATCCATGCACACCCGTGTTTGTAGCAGCACACTTCACATTAGCTAAATCTGAGAAGTGGCCCATATGTCCATCAACAGACGAATGGATAAAGATAATGTGGTATTTACACACAATGGAATACTACTCTACCACAAAGAGAGATAAATGAGTCATTTGTAGGAAAATGGATGCACCTTGAGACTATAATGTTATGTGAAATAAGTCAGACACACAAGGTTACACATCACATTGTATCTCTTACATGAGAAACCAAGGGTAAAAATAAAGAGCAAAATAAAAGATAATACAAAATAAGTAGATAGCTCTCAACAGCATAAGGGAATTAAGAGATGGAGGGAGGGAAAGGATAAGTGATTAAAAAACGAAGAATTGGGATGTGTTAGGTACATGTACCAACTCCACACAAAGAATCTAAACATTATGTACGACAAACGTATACTACTAACGTAAATACTACATGTAATTCAGATGAAGTCACTTACACAGCACTTTATTTTCCAATTAGCCTTGAAGTGCTTTTGCAGTTGAAACTGTTACCAAGTATATAAATTTTCACTTGAATAACTTCCTAACATAAATTTACTTAGGGCAACTTTTTTTAATGTACATCATCTGTAGGCATATAATAGGCTATTCTCTGTGTGAGCATACTGGCTATCTTTTGAAAGAAGTTGGAATTATTCTACCTTCCATCTTTGTTGTCTGCTTCAGCCCTCGTGAGCGATTTCTAAAACTGACGAAATGTAGCTGTATGAGCTTAAACCAGGGGTCCTTCATCTCACTCAGCACTCAGGATCTCGCCACCTTGACATCATTCAAACACTACTGTTAGAGTGAGACAAGATAAAGGAAGGATTCCAAAGTCCAGTGGAAATGGATATATTTAGGAAAACACAGACACAGAAGGAAGATCACTGAGTGTAACTGCCTCATTTTATTAATGAGAAAATTTAGGGTTCTCCTTTCAGTGACTCACATGAGCTCAGAAAAATAATTTGTGATAATTAGGTCCCACTTTCCACCATCCTACCTTCAGAATATTCATTTCAGTTATGGCCGACAAGAGTGGGAAGCTATCGCTTTGTGAGGCGGATGTCCTTGGTATTCTCAGACTTAGAACGCATCAAAATTGTCTAAGGGGCTTGTTACCACGCAAATTCTTGAACAAACCTACAGAATTTCTGATTCATTGGGTTTGATAACTTCAGGAGCCTGCTTTTTTGGCAGGAAATCTAGGTGATTTGGGTGCAGATCACCCAGGGAGCGTGATGTGGTAAAGAGTCTAAGCAGAAGGGATAAACTTGAAGTCAAAGACATTTTTATGCGTTTCATTTTGTAAAAATAATCATCACACAATAAAATTTCAATCATAAATGTGAAATTCTGAACACTATCTGTCCAAAAATATATTGAAAAAAACTAAATATCATGCTATTTACATTTTAACTTGACAGCCATCATTGCTTTACACATGTAATTTCATGAATCATGGATATGTGCGTATTAGTATATAAATTTAAAAAATTATCAGTGTCTTTTACATAGATGAAACACACATTGTTTCAAAGGTATTACTCTAAACGTTTTAGTGAATCAGAAATTTTCCAGATGTTATTTAGTAATTTTTTTTTTTTGGTTATTTTCAGTGCTGGAGAGTAAACCAAAGGCTTTCTTGTGTTAGGCAAGAACTCTACCACTGAGTTACACAACTAGCTTGAATAATTTTTGAAATGTACTATAGTTCAAAAATATTTTTTGAGTTTATATCTAAAACCACATTTGATCTCTCATTTAAAAAGCATATTTTTATCTATTTCACATGTCCAGCAGATGGCACTGTTAAGTTTTCATTTTTACATTTAATTCTTTCATGGTTATTTAAATTATTTTTCTTTAAAACATCCAATGTGTTAAAAGAAAATTAGTACAATCGGCAGGGGTTTTTACTTGTTAGGAAAATGTATTTTTAGAGGTGACTGAAAAAGAATAAAATGTTGCGATTTTGCTCTTTTTTAGAGGACTTAGTCTCCATGCCCTTTAAAATGTGTATTTATATTAAGAGGTTTGTTGTGTGTCTTTCTATTATCTGTGTGCGCGCATGCGCATTTTTGCCATCCATTTAGTGTTCTTAAAGATGCTGTTCATCCAATCAGCATCCCACAGAGTTTTGAAAGCGCTGAGAGATGACACTGATGAAAAATAAGAGCACAACTGATGATTAGCTATTAGTGTTTTATAGCCTGTTACTTCAGTCAAGCATTTATTTTTAATTCCATTTCAATCTACCATAGGAGGCCACTCTTGAGTAAGCATTAAATGAAGACATCTCAGGACACAGAGGCCTTGGAGCAATCTCAATTTTGCTCTACGTGGTCTCCCAAGAAACACTTTCGCCCTGCTCCTGCAAGTAGTAACACGCTGCATGTGTGGAGGCTTCCTGTGCGTCTCAAAAGCATTGTTTCTGGATTATGGAACAACACCACTGCTTTCTAATATGGGAGATATACCAGTTTTAAAACTGAACACCTGGCAGGAGGGAGGCCTTTCAGTATTTGGACAAGCAGATATTCTCATTCTCAGAACAATTTAATAGGAGGAAATGAAGGAAAATGAGGAGAAACAATGAATCAGAATATGAATTAGGAATGAATTTTTTTTTAGGAATGAAATTTTATAAAAGTGTGCAATTAATTTTTAAAATAATCTTAATAGAAATGTTGAGGTCATCTATATGATAGATATGTAACTAATCAGAATGAATAGGTCTGCTTACATTCCATATGCACTTTAAAAGCATGTGTCATTTGATCATAGCAATTTACCTAATACGTAAAGGACACGCTCCACGTATTGGCAATTTAGTAAATGGTGGCGTTCACACGTATGATCAAGCCCAAGTGTTTAATAACCAATTCACTTTTCTATCAGTGCATGTTTTTATTACAGATTAGTGATGTTCATTCTGAGGGCTGGTACATGCATGTACTATATCTTGACAATTTGCAACCCCTTTCCTCCCCTTTTCTTTCCCGCCCTTTCCCCTTGATCCCCTTCCAAACCTGAGTGTTTGCCTGGCCTGTGCCTTCTGGAATGTGTGACACACTCTGTGAGCCTCACCTTTGCTGCATTCATGGCTGCCTTTACCAGGCTTGCTATGTGATATCAATCACTACGGAAAAGGAAAAAATGATAAATGAACTCTGAAACTGGACAATTTTGGGGAGCGAATATATATAAATCTGAGGCTGGCCTCCTCCGGGTCAAATTTGGCAATAACTATTTCTTAGCTTCACGATCACGAAGACATTATTTAAACTCCATTTCTCAGCTTCCCCATCTGTGGATTTTTGATAGTAACAGAAACTAAACAGAATCATTGGGACAGTTAATTTAGATAATCAATGTAAAATGCTTAGCACAGTATCTAGCACATGGTGAAAGCTTTCATAAATATTAGCTATTATTATACACAGACATAGATAATACATGAGAGAAGAGAGTACTTTGCTTTCACAGCTATGAGATGAGTACAAATAGCTGGTAACTTTGGGAAGAAAGCATGACTGGAAGGATTTCTTGGCATATAGATATCAGTGTGAGTGACTTAGATAATTGATCAGCAGACCACTAGTACGGGGCAAAGGGGTCATCTTGTGAGATGAAAGTCACACTGGAGGACAAAGTCACCAGTATTACTTGTTTTGTGGAAAGTCCAGGAGGTACAAACACGGGGGCAACACATACACTTTTTTTCTAAAATTTTCCTCGGCATTTTTATGGTTATTTCAAAATGGCGAAACATAAGGGGAAAAAAGAGAGATTATAAAATCTAATATTTAAAAAAAATTGATTATTAGACTACTTTGATCTAAGAAACATAAATTGTTTAAAGCACAAATATTCCCAGGGGTCTGAAATCGTGTGTGAATGGATGATTTACAAGAAACTTCTAACATGTCACAGATTGATTTTCCTTTCCTTTGTTTTCCCTTTAATGACAAATTAATTTATACACATTGAATGTGTTCTTTCTTGTGCATTAAGCAACTTTGGTCACTTTTTCTTCTTCTTCATGGTAAACTATTTAAGAAATGATGGCTAAGAGAGGCCTTTCAATGATATTTGGACAAAGAATCACTACCTTCCACTTTTAATATTTGTTTAGACTAATTCCTTTAAAGTATCAATGGTCTCAAAAAGCTCTTTAAACTGTTTTGTGTCTCAGAAATCACAGATCCATAAAGGGAGAAATAGGAAGTACAAGTTGCTTCATTTGCAGAATGTCTAATGACTCTGTCTCCCTGGACAAGTTCTTCCTTGGCCATCCCAGTTATTAGGCTCTCTATGTGGCCACCTGTGACATTCTTATTTGTCTGGTCAAAGGTTCTGTACCACTTGTGTAGCTCTAGGGAGACACTAGTGAAGACCCATCGGCCCACGCCATCCCCGCTCTGGATGTAGAAGGGAACTGTACTGCCTGCTTCTTGCTCGCAGCGAGTCAGGGCTTAAGTACTGTATCTCTTCGGTCTGGGGTTTAATTCACATGGGTGCCAACTGAGAAGGCAGCAGAGCTCAGGGTTCCTGGCACCAAATTTACTGAATTCAAAACTTTCCTAGGTGTGGAAATAGGGTGTGGTGGCACATGGTTGTAACTGCAGCGCTCTGGAAGGCTGAAGCAGGTGGACTGAAAGTTGAAGCCTGAGATGGACAGTCTAGCTAGTTAGAAATACCTTGTCTTGAAATAAAAAGTAAGTAAACAAACAAGGAAAAAGGGCTGGGGATCTAGCTCAGTCCAAAGGCCCTGAGTTTAACCCCCAGTACTGGGAAAAACATTAACAACAACAAAACATTTTCCACGGCTCTCTCTCTCATTAGTCTCATGACCTGGGAGATTAAGGCTTTAAAACCTCATTCTTCATCTTTAAAATAGGGAAATAATGCCTGCCTACTTACAGGATTGTTGTGAGGACAAAAACAGCCAATACACAAGTCACTTAGGGATACATAAGACAGTAAGAAAGTACTCAATAAAGTATTAGCCTAGTACTTTTATAACGTGAGAAGGAAATAGTGCACAAAATCAAAGCATATATTTTTGTCTTGTGACACTAAGATTCTTAATGGTTGAATATATAAATAGGATACAGAACTATGAAATGCAGTATCTAGATTGAGTTTAGATTTTTTAAAGCAGCACCATCAAATAGTCTACTTTTAAAGTCTAAATTGAGTATCTGAGGAATAAGAAATGTTTTCTAAAAAAGTTTCGGCTTTTCAGTTTTAAATGCAGAGAAATACAAGCTTCCTGGATTTTATTTGCACAGTCTCCTGAATTAGTCAGCCATCATTAGGTACAGTATTTTCTAAGCCATGCTGGAGTGCATTTCAAGACAAGTGACAAGATGTAATTTCCTTCCCATTATATTTGCTAATGGTGACATCTGTTTTCAGCCTTTAATTAAAACACATTGTTAATATGCATAGAAGATGTAACTATCATCTAAATAATGTAACGTGTTGTAAATAAAGTTTTTTTTATACCTGTGAAAGGAAGATCATAAAGCAAATAATTCAAATGGTACTGCGAATGTGGCAGCTAAAATTCCAGAAAATATTAGAATTAATTTATATAAATGTATATATAATCTGTATTAGTCCCACCACTGTTTAATCAACTCCAGACAAGCTCTTCTACCTGCACCAGCAAGCCTGAGAATATTCGGTCTATTTTTCAAACTTAGCATATTATATTTAGATACTAAAAATGTGTTATAACGAGCTTTTGCTAATCACCATACAAATAGAGCTAGGAATAACATCTTCAAATATATTAAATGTCTTTGTGGGTATAGTTACTGTGTGTGTGTGTGTGCGCGTGTGTGTGTGAACTTTTTCGGATGCTCCGTTTTATCTTCCACAGTATTGGATCATCTATGAAACACTTTGAATAATATCAAGGTTCTTGGAATGACACTTAATTCAAGAGATCATGTCAGAAACATGGACAGAAAATCTTGCAGTGTCTATCATGGTATTGATCCCATTAAATCAAACAAGATTTAATTCTAATCCAGTAACTTGATCAATTGTGCAGCAATTAGTCAATTAGTCATCAGGAGCATCTGGCTTTTGCCAAGGTTAAGTGGGAAGCTACTGGGAAAACGAGAGCATTCTGGTTTTCCAGGGTACCCCTGGGTCCTGTGGGTGTCATGGGAGCAGGCAGGGGGAAGCACAGCAGCGGCGGGGACCTCTGAGGATCCTGACCACATGGGCGAAGTGTTTAAAGACTTCCTTTTCCTCTTTGTCTTGCTTTACATCTTCCTGGTAAGTATGTATTTATTTTTACGACTGTAACATATTTTAAAAATTCATCAGGTTGTACTGTCCATTTTAGGCTGCGCTTCTTTTCTCATTGGCAAAGACAATTATTGCCAAATCACAATGATCAACGAGCTCAACTTTCTCAGGTTGTAGAACACCAAAGAAAAACTGTCTCCTTATCAGAAGGCGATGCAGAAGTGTTTTGTTATTTCAGATGTTAAAACGCATATATTTATTTAATATTCTCTTGGTATCATGGATGTCTAGCATCTTCCTAACTTCTAAAGCCTGGCAGTGACTGAAACATGAAGGTGGAGTTGGTCTGATACACCAATCACCGGAGAATTCTCCAAAACTTCATTGATATTGCATGCTCTGCTGTCAGGCAATCTGAATACATAGTGATCCCCCGTGTAGGAAGCTTATGTTAAGAGTGTTCCTTCCTTTTCATTTCTCCTCGCTCCAGCGCCAAGGCCCAGGGGTCACAACTTGCAAGTCCATGACCCAAATTAAAGTCGAGATGATAGTAAATGCTTATTAGAATGGAAGGACTATGCAGAAAAGAAGAGCTGTAATTCTTTAAAATATTTGCATTTTTCTATTTGTTTTATAATAGGTTTTGTCTTCCCATAGTAAGTAGTTCTACAGAACTAAACTGTGATGTGCTGATAAAGTTAACATCTTCAAATATATTAAATGTCTTTGTGGGTATAGTTAGTGTGTGCGTGTGTGTGCGTGAACTTTTTTGGATGCTCCGGGATATTACAGAGCCTCAAGATCCTCATTCCAGTATGAGCCGTCATTATGCAGTGCTATAAACAGAGCTGCGGAAGGAAGGAATGGGGAATTGGTTCAGAGGGTAAGGGAATGCTTAGGAGCCCGTGCTTTTTGTTTGCTTGCTCGTCTGTTTTTGCTTTTGTTTCTCCTAAATCTAAGAGAAAGTTTCTACCTCATGCAGCAAACAGGTAGTAGACTAATGAAAAGCCTGTTACAGCAACCTGTCAGAAGTCCCCTCTTGTACAGGCACCAGTGTACCTGAAGAAATGCCTTTGGCGCCTCACATCTGGGGCACCCAGGTGGTTTCATCAGAGAAGTGACAGCTCCTCCCCAGAGTGAGCTCTGAACCTGGCGGCTACAGACCCTCTCCCTGTTTTGTCAGAACGGCCATCCTTGACAACTTCACATGAAAAAATTTTCACAGTAAAAGGGTAATCTTCAAGGAAGATGATTCACGCAGTTCTGTGGAATAGGACTGGGAAGAAAGAGACCAAAGCTGAGTGTAACTACGGGCAAACTGAGGGGAAACATTTCATATTAATTACTCACATCCAAGTCCTGGTGTGTACAGTATGTCTCCTGCCTAAAAATAATTTAAACAGCTTGGCTAGGAGCACTGCTGATTTGTTGCTGTGTGTATCCTGCTGCTCACACAATATCTGTGTGAAAAGACATTTTAAAGGCTACTTTACCCACATCACCCACCCAACACCAAGTGATCAGATTGCAGGCTTCATTTAGAAATGTCCTCAGCTGCAAGGATACATGGATTATTGTGCTTATAAAAGACAGATTGCATTCCAATTCCAGAGATTTCTGGGGTTTGTTTCGGCTTTGAATACATTTACAGTAAAGCGAGGGGCAAAGGCATGAGACCAGGTGAGATCGTTTTTGCAAACTCTGTAGAACTTTGCTATTGTTTTAAGTGAAGCCACCTTCTCCCTTTTGGTCTGGAGTTAACTGATAAAAGGCTGCAGGTAACCTCATTCATCCGAACCTGCGGTCACCACTGTCTGGGCCAGGACAGTATCATTGGATAAAAGCTGAGGTCTGAACAAAGGCTCCACCAGCAGCTTGCTGTGTGTCCCTGAGGAAATGATTCCATCCATCCAAGCTTTATTTTCCTCATCTATAAGCTGAGGATAATACCAGTGCACTTTGTGACACAGATTTCCTTCTCAGTAAATCTTCATTCCTTTTCATCACCCTCCCCTTTCACTTGCTTCTTACTCTGTTCCTATAGCAGAGGGCAGGGAAATGCAATAGAAAAACCTCTAAAGGAAAAATTCCTGGTTTTGAGTCGTGGTTTTGCCCCTCACTTATGGGAGAATTTACGCCACCCCTTGGCATACTCGAATCGGCTTCTTTAGCTCTGTAAGAGGACAGAACTGACCACTCAGAGGCATCACTCATTAACCCATAAATTCCACAAATACTGAGTAAGTATCCACTTCATGCCAGGTACTGTTGAAGGGACTGGTGATACAAAGAGAAATAAAACAAAGTCTTTGCTCACAGCAGACCTGTATTCCATGAAGACTGGCAAGTGTTAACACACAGTTAGTAAAAGAATGTTTAATAGAGAAATATCTTTGAGTGCTAAGGGCTACGAAGGCAAAGCAAAGAAACTAAAGACTGGAGCATCATCGGTGGGGGGTAAGGCATGGCATGTAGGCTAGAAGGGAAGCTTGGGTGGAAGTGGGCTCCTACAAGGAATGGAGAAATGGACTTTTACCATCTGTGGAAGGAGATTCCTGGCAGAGGGAGGAGTGAATATAAAGGCTGGCCAGAAAAGAGCTTGGCCCAGGGAAGACAAAATGGAGGGGGGTGGAGTTAGTTCACTGTTAAGAGTGCTTGCCTAGCAAGCACAAGGCCCTGAGTTTGATCCTGAGCATTTTCCCCCAAGAAAAGTTACTTTAGCATGTCTCTGGAGCAAACCTGATCTCTAGCCACTTATCAGGTCTGCAACATTAAGCAAATTATTCTACCTCTTTAACCCTGAGAGTAATGGATTTAATGTTTGTCTCTCCCAAAATTTATGTTTAAGCATCAACCCCCACCTGTGGAGGTATTTGGATGGCATTGGCCTTTGGGTTGTAATCAGGCTAAGTTTATATATGAGTTTGTCTCTCCCCACTCCCAAGGGCTGTGTCCTTAGAGGACAAGTGAGACTTCTCTCTCCACTAAGTGAGGCCACAGTCAGGAAGTGTCATCTGCAACCCAGGAAGAGAACTGTCACCAGGAACTCAAATGATGGCTGCCTTAATCTTGGACTTTCCAGTCTCCAGAACTGAGAAATAGATTCTCAGTCTATGGGATTTTATTATGGGAAACACAAGCTGACTAATACACCAAATTTCTTAACCTGTAAAACAGGAATACTAGTATCTATTCCACATTATTTGTGAGAAATGGAAATAAAATAGGCTAAGCAGAGGGCTTAGCATATTATCTAGCACATGTTAAGTTGCTTAGTAAGTAGCAACAACAATTAATATTAAATTGTCTCCAGTCACAGAGATTAATATAAGGGTAAATTCCCAAATAGTTTTTAAAATCCTTAAAGCTAGCCAATAAATATTTAATATTATGAAAAATACGGGTCATATATAATTACACATGAACAAACAGGTCAGAAACTCACAAAGGACTGAGATAAATGATTGTAAAAATTAATCTTCAGTGACAACACATTAGAGAGGAAGCAGAATTCATTCTATTTTTCCATTCATTGCTTGTTTGTTTTGGTCTTTTTTTTTTTTTCATTTTCTCCATTTTATTTCCAAAGTCAGTATCCCCCGAGCCATCAAGCTACCTGATGGCAAGTACAGTAACAGTTAGAACTGATGAGCACTCGCTGAAGCTGAGAGCTGGAACTCACATTGCAGACAAGGTTGAGAAAGGCCATCTGGGAGGTTTTGACTGGAGTCACAGTTACTGATTGGTTTAAGCTGATCAGTGAAGCTATCTGTGAGAGCCAGTCAAACTTGAGTGTGTCTTAATTCAACAAGCTACTCTTCTGTGTTATACGCAATTCATTTACTTCAGTATTCACATTAAGTACTTTGGGTAACTAATGAAATGCATGTGGGTTGTACAGGCTATACCCATAAGTATGAAATGTTGCTTTTTTTTTTAACCATATACATGCCACTTTGACCCTAGTGGTTTGTTGGGTTAGATTTTCTTCTGTTTTGGTCGTGTAGAAAGTTTTTCTTTTTTTTTTTCCTATTTGAATGGATATTTTTAAAGTCTAGTCTAAAACGAATAGCCTTCATGGTAGAATTCTGTAAAAACAATCCTCGCTAATTAAACAAAAACTTATTCTGAGCTATCAGATAGATATGGGCTTATAATTTGCTTGGACTTTTGTGCTATTTGGATACCCGCAGACAGAATCTCTAGGGTACAGATGGGAATTACATATGTGGGGCTTATGAGCATCCTGTATTTACTCTAGTCTTTGTGAAGCGGAGTAATAATTTCTTAGCCATATTAAGCATGGGATGCCAGAATGAAAGTCCTTTACATCAGAGTCCAGGAAAACTAAGAAATGATTTCACCATGGGCAGAATGCAACAGAAAGTGACACCTGTTCAGGATACTACAGATTTTCTCTTAAGATTAGTTTACCTTTGGAGAGAGTCCCTTCTCCTTTTGTATTTGAAAATATTTAAATGGGTAACTACAATTACAGTTTCCATTAACTTCATTTTATAGGATCTCACATTTATGGCATCAATGATGGTGACTGGATTATGTTAATTACATTCAGAAATTAGTTTACACCATTGGAAAGTGCTTATTGTTTACAGTCCGTAGCGTCTGAACTGCAGAAAGAGTCTGCCTTCCATAATTTTATTATCCCATCTCAGCCATCTTCCAGATGTTGGCCTGCCAACAGACATAATGTTTCACTCTAACATCATTTTTAAGTTAATTCTAAATTTTAGTATGTGTATTTTTGTTTAAATT
Organism: Hystrix cristata; assembly: GCA_004026905.1. Taxonomy (NCBI): domain Eukaryota; kingdom Metazoa; phylum Chordata; class Mammalia; order Rodentia; family Hystricidae; genus Hystrix; species Hystrix cristata. The sequence continues at coordinate 93,804 of PVJO010002057.1, forward strand.
TCAAACAAAAGTTAAGATATACCAAGAAAACAAGAAGTAACTGTGAATACCAGCCATGTAACAGCCTCTGATGTGGAGTGCTGCTTGGTAGGTAATTTGTTTGATGAGTTCGCTGAGCGTGTCGAGTCGCTGCCCCACTCCTCTCAGGGCACAGTGTGTCCAAAGAGGTGTCCCTTTGTGCACTAGTGAAAAAGGAGTTGGAGTTCGGAAGCATTTTTTTGTGTCACGGACGCCTTTGGCAGTCTGTGGCACTCTCCTCAGATTACTGCTTTTAAGCATGTAACATGACATACAAGAGGTAGAGAGGAAACCAATTACATTGAAAAAGTTATCAAAATATTACAGAAATTTATGATTTGGTAATATAAGTGGTCATTTTAAATTATTCTATGCTTACAGCAGGATACTTTCCAAAAGCGCAATGCGGTACTGTAAAATAAAATGATTTTTAAAAATTCTATCAGCCAAAGTGAGTGTCTGAACACCATTATATTTATAGATACGCAGAGTTAACCAGTGAGGAGACCGTCAACCAGAACAGCCAGTTACCCAGACGAGAGCCAGGCAGCACAAGCACAGGCCACAACCCGGAAGAAAACTGGGTTCCGTGTGATGTGGAAGTCACTCCTTTTGGACAGCCATTTGCTCTGGACACTACAGTTAACACATCTCTTTTCATGAAATCAGAGAGGGCAATTTTTCAGCAGTGGCAAGCAATCAGATGCTTAGTACTAAAATTCATATGAAAGGAAAATGGTTGAGAAATAAGTCGGATGTCTGGTATAGAGATCAAACTCCATCACTTGGCATGAGAAGTATTTTTATCTCTACTGAGTTTTTGGCTTCAGTTCTGAATTCATCTCAGTAGAAAATTCATGTTGCATTCAGTGCCTTTCTCTTTATTCTGCTAGGCAGTGAATCTCTGTTTTAACCTTCGAGTATTTATTCCGATTTCATTGAGATAAGTGTTTAGCTCTGGCAAGGATATGATTTGCATTTTTCTTGTATGAAGAACCAATACTGATTGGCACAACAAGAGACATTTAGAGTGATAAGAGCTAGGACACAAAGGATGGAATTTCCAGTTTGAATTTCACAGGTGCTAAAAACAAAATAAACCAAAAAAAAAGAATGGAATGGATGACAAAAATACCAATGATGCTCAAGAAAGGAGCACAGGTTTAAAGAGCCACGACTGAGTGTTTCATTTCCTTTTCTTCACAGACAGGGCTCTTAAATACCCTTCCGAAAGTCCCCAGAGATATATCCTTATTGATTTTTTTCCCTTTTGAAGTATGGGAAAAAAAAAGTAAACACCGTTTTATGTTTCTTGGAAGACAACGGAATGGCAAATAATGTGGCTCTCCAAGTGAGCACAGGCGCTCTGTTTTGCTCACTGAAATACTCCCAAGCAGCTGGAACGCTGCAGAAGTTTAGGTATTTATTGGATGAATGGTGTTGAGTTTCTTAAACTGGAGGAGAAGAGTCCAAGAAATTTCCAGTAATTCGTCTTCTGCAGAATTGCCTAGGAATCAAGCGACTGTAGAAGGATGTTGACACTGCTTTGCATGTTATTGAGCAGCTGGGAGCATCTTGGGCAGGAATCTTTTTAGTTATCTTTCTCAACCCCTCCTGCCTCTCTCTGCATTGTGGCTTCCTACAGTATGTGGTCCTCAAGTGCCGAATGAGGAGCACACATACTTTTTCTCCCCACCACCACATATCTGATACCTGCTCACACTGGTTGCATCCCTTGCGCCCCTGTGCCTTATCACCACCTATCTGACCTCAAGCCAGTCTTCAGAGTCATGTGCAGATCCTGCCTCCCTCCTGAGATCTTCGCCGACCCCTTTCTCTTTGAGTGATTATAGAATTTCAGTCTATACATCATTCATGTTGATGTTTTATGTATTTATATTCTGTTTGCAAAATCCTTAGTCTCCCTGGAGGCAAGGCATAGATTCCCTTTGTTTCCTTCACAATAAGATATTAAAAAAAAAAAAACTCTACAAATAGTCAATGCTCAATGAATATTAAAATGTGTGCATAATTTAACAGAATTATCCTCAGAGATATTTAGTGTTTAGAGGGATGTTACATGTAATTTAATCTAAATTCCTTCTGATGCTTGAATCCCATCAACAACTTCCTGACAAGACTTATTCTAGGCTCCGGATGTATTTTCCAGGGAGACAAAGAAGCACTTGTGAGGTTCCTAAATCTATACTTAAAATAAATTAATGTGGGTTTTTTTTTTATATCGAGTCTATATGTTTGCACTTTCCAGCTCCATAACTGGTCTTACCCTTTTGGCTCACTCAGAATAAAATGAATCCTTTTTCCATATGACATTCATTTAAATACTTGAAAACTGCTATCAGTTATGTCCCCTCCAAATCTTCCATTCCTCTGGCTAAGTCATTTATCATTTGGCATGATTTTATATCCCTTCACTACCCTAATAGCTCTCCCTGAAAAGGCTTCAGCTATCTACTCCATTACAAAAGTAGGACAGCCTAAACTGGAATCAATTATTTAGTCTTACCATTCCTTATTTCATATATTTCTATTTATAGGTCCGTATCATATTACATTTTTGTTAGTCACACAATTGACACCTATTTGAATTTACTCTCCACTAAAACTTCCATGTCATTTTTACATTTCCAAAAGCAAAAATGTCCGTAACTGTGCTTTGGGCCTATTCCTCCATAAGAATCTTTAGGAATGTGAGTATCTAATCTAATTCATTATTTCTCACAGGTTCGTATCCTGTGAAAATGTAATGAATATTCTCTTCTTGTTACAGCGGTAGAAAATATCACGGTTTAGATCTAGGTTTAGTTCTAGAATGTCCCCCAAAGGCCAGTGTGTTCAGCCGTGGGGCTTGTGGAAAGTGACTGCCCTGTGGGTGCTACAGCTGACTTGTTGGTGGGAGGTGGGACCCGGCTGGAGGCGGGTCACTGGGGGCATGAGCTGGAAGGGTGCATCTCTCCGGATTCCTGCTCTCTCTGCTCCTGAGGGCCATGAAGCGAGCAGCTTTCCTCCACCAGACTCTCCCTGCCCTGGAGCCAGGTGACTATAGACTGAGTCCTCCACAGACCGTGAAACAAATAAACCTCTCCTCTTTTATGTTGCAGGTGTCATATATTTTGTCCCAGCAATGGGAAAGTGACTAAGACAACCAGCTTTTTCTGTAAAGCAGAATAGTAAACATTTTAAGCTCTGTTGGCCACACAATCTCTGCCTTGACTATTCGACCTTGCTGCTGTGGTAGGAAGGCAGCCATAGACAGTTACAGAAGTAAGAGGTCAGCTGTGTTCCACTGAAACTACATTTCATGGAACTTTTACATTACAAAATAGTGTTTTTCTTTTGGCTTTCCTCAACCACTTAAAAATGCAAAAGCCATTCATATCTCCCAAGCTGTATGGAACAGAAGGCGGGCTGCAGTTGGTCAATGGGCCACTCTGATGACTTCTAAATGTGATGTGATTTCCAGAGTCCCTGTCAAACCCCTTGGCATACACCAAGAAACATTCCCGTGTAGGACAGTCCTTCAAAATCAATGAAACTGACTGAGAAACACTTAAGAATCTAAAAGCTGGTGATCGATCCCCCAAAATTTGATTTGCTGGTTCTGGGGAGTGTCTTAGAAATTTCTGAATTTCTTTCAAAGAGTGTCTTCATTATTTCAATGACTAAGTGCAGAGAATATAATGATAAGCATGACGGGCACAGTACTTGCCATGGGAGGCTTCGTCACAGAGTTGGTTGACATCCATTCATTACCACGCCTTTCACCTCAGGCACACACAAGCTCATCAGGGCTAACACTACCAGATCATTCATACTCAGAGATCAATACATGCTAATAATTATTATAATGCTAAAAATAATTCATGTATTTTTCCACTTTATATATTCTGAAATGGATTGCAATCTATTTTATAAAATGACATGTACGTGAATTTGTACATATTCTTTTGCCTTCCATCATATTCTCAAGATCTATTACCCAGCACATAATAGTTAATTAAGTATGTTACCTGAGTCAATAAATACAATAGAATTATCCTGAAGGTGATAAAGGAGAAAACGGGAACGTCTGATACACCAAGTGAGTCTGAAAAATTAAAACTAATACTGAAATTTTGATACCATGATAAAAGCGTAGTACATATTTTCCAGGGAACAACAATTTATGTAGTTATTTTGAGCACCATATCTGCGCCCCTACCCTTGCCCCAACACACAAATGAAACCAAATTAAATCAGTCATGGATGAAAAAAAGCTTAGATGGACAGAATGGAATCTCACTGCTTTATTGGCTTAAGATAAAAATTTTAGCCTTGTGCTTCAGTTTATTAGTTAAAAAGGAAAGCCATGTGATTGGTCCCATGCTCAAAGACATTGAGAGAATAAAAGAGGTCACTTAATCTCTCAGGATCGTTGGGGAGGAGGAAGGGTTTTTAGCAGCAATCCGCAGATCGCAGAGTGGGTTATATTAACACACGTGCCCAGGAATCAAAGCATTCATTTCAAATGCAGAAGAAACAGAAACAATTGAATCATTTTAAGAAATCCTGAGGCATACATTTTTCATTTTACCTTTGCCACAGCACTAACCTGCAGAGTGAAAGCTTCCTCAAGCCATTTCAATCGATTTTTATCATAAGTGCTGTTTAGTTTTCCCTTACAGGCTCAACAAACCCCCAGAGACCTCTATTAGTGAAGCCGGCCCCCGAGCCACAGTATGTGAGCTCCCTGACCATTTAGGGCCTTCTGCTGCCTTCCCCTTTGGCAAAGCCAAGGCGGAAGCTGCGGCTCTCCAGACTCTCCCACCACCGCAGCATTAACAGCAGCAAAGCACCTAAGTGCTGTCGGCATATCGTAGAAACCAGCAGCAGGGAGAATTAGGTCCAGCTTCCCATTTCTCACTTGAATCAGTACAGTATTAAATTCACACTTGCACTGCATGGCAATATTGCATTTTCTTCCTTCACTGCTAAAAACCATTGTTTGCTGCGAAAAAGCACCATACTTCATTAACCGTATTCCTCCCAAACACCTCACTGTCTGCCGCAGCCATGGCCACCCTCTTAATTTGCTCTTAATTCTGGAGTTTTCTGCTGCTGCTGCTGCTGCTGCTTGCTCCAGTTCAGCGTCTTTCAGCATTCTCATCGGTTCACAGCAGCTCATAAACTGGTCCCAGGCATTGTTTCCTCCTGCTCATCATGGATGATGCTGGTGCAGTTCTGGGCAGCTTCCTTGGGTCTTCTCAGTTCTTTAAACTATTTCTCTGTCATTTACGTCCCTCACTCTTCCACTTCTCCTAGCTTTATTGCTTTCCGTTTTCTTTTCCACATTTTCTGCCTCTGTGGACAATTGAGCAGATCTACAAATACTGGCTAAGAATAAAGGAAAGATTTTATCTACTAGCATGTAAGCATGGTGAACTTTGTGAGTAAAATTATTTCAAATTGCCTCTTACCACAACCACCCCATACCATATAAATGAAAAAGGGAAAAGAAAGGAAAGGAAAGGAAAGGAAAGGAAAGGAAAGGAAAGGAAAGGAAAGGAAAGGAAAAAGAAAAGAACTACATACTCAAAAGAAGAATTGAGGCTGACTGGGAGGTAGATGGAGCAGGTAGAATACTGGATCTTAGAACATGTCTAGTTCTAGTGTTGACAGATACCATGGATCAAAACATGGTACCCTACCTTCTGGGCTTTTTAAAAACTTGCGTGTATAAACATAATGTTGCAAAACAGGCACTTGCCTATCAGTAATATCAGCTAATAAAGAAGTACAATTTTTTTTGTAAAAAAAAGAGTGGTGTTATTCCACTGAAGTCACTTCCTATTGCTCGATTCCTGGGTCTAGAAATAATACTTTGGTCACCTCCAAGCTTCTGATGATAAGGTGATTTTGGATGATTTTTCAATCTTCCTAAGTTCTCAATCTCCACCCTCAAACTGTGAAGTGAAAACAGCCGACCTAACAGATTTTATGAGGAATATTTAAATAACCTAAAAGTGTTGTTGCATCCACAATAGGTAGTATGAGACTGATTTTTTAATGTGTGTCATTAGATGGAATAATAACAACTAACATTAATGAGGGCTCAGTATTTTCCAACCTATATGTTAAGTCTTCTATTCATCAATTATTTTTCTTCCTTTTACAAATTCACATCAAAAATCTACCATGTTCCATATTGATAAGGCAACATCACTGAAGTCAAAAGGTGTAAATTCTGCATGGAGATCCAACATGGCAACAAGTAAACTTATTGCATAACAAGTAATAGATGCCATAGTGCTGAGCAAGAGGTTGGGAAATGATAGGGGTGTTGGAGGGCATTTGTAGAAAGACAGCTATTCTAAAAAAAAGCTTGACTCAGCCCCTCTGGAAGCAAGGGAATTTGAACAAAGGTGCCAATAGTCTGAGATAGCAAGTCACTACAAATATAGAAGGGAGAATATTCTAGGTAGAGGGGATATCAAGCGCAAAGACACCAGGGCAAGACAGGTGCAAGAGATGAAGTTGAACAGATGCTGAGGCCAGATGGTGTGAGGGCACATCATGGATGGCAAATTGCGTGGACTTCATTTTCTGCGAGACAGGGCTAAAGGAGAGAGTTTTAGCTGAGGGGGAAACAAGATCTAATTGAAAGGGCAACAGGATCACTCTGACTGATGTTGGGAGAAGAAACTGTAGGAGTCCAGAAGGGGGCAGGAGACCAGATAGGAATTGCTTTGGTGAAAAGGTCAGATGCTTTGACTAGGATGATGGCAAGGGAGGACTGAAAATGGCCAGATTCAGTTTTGAATATGGGACTCCAAGATTTTACTAACAAATTGGTTGCTAGGTATAAATGTAAGAGATGATTCAAGGGTGACTCTTAAGTTTTTGACCCTAGCAAGTGGACAAATGACACAGTTGAGAAATCAGAGAGGAGTTTATTGGAGGGAGAAAATTCAGGAGTAGAGTCTAGGACATGATAGGTTTACGATGCCCAGTCAATCTCTGAATGAAGAGTTGAGTAAGTAGTTATGATTATGGGCTCTCAGAAAAAATAGGTACACATAGATATACACATAGAAGTCTTACTTAATGCTCACATTGTGCTAAAATGTAAAAACCATTATCTCCATTTTGCAAAAGAGAAAACAGGCTTGGAGAAACTAAATAATTGGCTTCTGAGCACAGAAGGAAATTATAATAAAAAAAAAGAGAAGGCTCTAAATAGTTTATATATAGCTGGACTCCTGGCCAAGCTGATTGAGGGACTAAATCTAAGTACAGCCAGTACTTAGTACAAGTTTCAGATTGTAGAAACAATCTGAAAGTGCATGATGTCAAAACAAACTTGTGTATTGACTGAGATTCAGGTAGATAGCGTTAAGTATAATGCTGAATGTCCTAAAAAATAATTTTGGTTTTACCATCAGTGAAATGCAATGAAACATTTCATCAGGTTAGAGACAGACAAGAAGTCCCATCTGCCAAAGATGTACATGGAAAACAGTGAAGAAAATCAGAGAAGCCAAATATTCTTACCTTGGCTAACAAATGACTTAAAAGGAACACTGGAATACATAAATATGCAAGAAGAAAATGAATCACTTATCACACTTGAATGTCTCTCAACTGCTTCTAAATATCTCAAGAAAGGAGGCTGTCTAAATCCTGTGTGTAATCTGAGTTTCTCTGTAATCTGCCCCTCACACATAAAACCACTCTGGAGAATGAGTTGAACAGAATGAAAATCATTGTTCCTCTCCATAATTTTGGAGTGTTCCCAACACAATATACGTTCATTAGGATTATGAGTACGCAGTATTTGTTTTCCTCAGTTTCTGTTACTGTTATTTCTTAGTATCACTTATGATTCCTAGTCAGTGTTTATTTATCAACTACTATAAAAAGGTATGTCATGTTTGGGTAGAAGCATAGTTTCTTCACTCTGCTGTTCTAAATTTCAATCCTAGCTCTGCCACCTACTCATTATGATCAAAATCATAGAACCTTTCCGTGCCTTATGAAAGAAACTCTCAGCTGTGAAATGGCCAGAAATGAATTCTCTTTATAAGGTTATTATGAGCATTAATTGGGATAACACAGATAAAATTCTTCATAAAGTACCTGGAATAAGTTAAAGAATCAATCAATGTTTGCCATTGTTGTTGTTGTTTTTACCACTACCTTGAAATATTCTTAGAATTCCACCTGTTCTTTATGTTCTTGTTTTATCTGGGAGAGGAAGAAACAATTAATAGAAAGATAAAAAATTCTAAAAAGTAAAATTGCTAACAGCCACTTTGAAATGTTAAAATTTAAGAAGATTTTTAATTTTTTTGCAACTAATCTTAGTAAAATTAGGCAGCACTACTTTTTTTGATTTCAGTAGGGTTCAATAGGATGCTATGGTTCCATATTCTATAAATTAGTACCTCTGCCAACTTACTGGTGATCCTGGGTGCATATCAAACTTTAGTAAGAGTCTGGTACTCAGTAGGTGCCACAATATCACTGCCAGGCTTGGGTTTGGGATAAGACCTGGCCGGCTCCAAACAGTCCTTCTTCTCCTCCGTGACGGTTTGCAGAGACATTCCGGACCTTTCAGCAGGAGTATTTTCTAACCACAGGTAACTGATAACTGATCGTAACACCATAATTCATATTAACAATATAAACAGATATTTTAAGCAGGACTTCAAATAAATATCTTCATACCATTGCTCTCTCCTCTGTAGTGAAAATGAGTAATACGTTTTAAAGAAGTATTAGCTGACATACTCCATGCCTACGTCGCAGCAAACACGGGTCTGCAGAAGGTATATGCTAGCACATGCAGGAATGTAACGCAGGCAGTAAATGTCCAAACTACAAGTCCAAACCAAATTCATCATTTTAACTTTCCTTCAAACAAAATATCACACCTGCATTTATACAACAGACTCCTAGGTGGTCCTTCAGAGTACAGCCTGTTCTGGTTGCATCTTAAACCCATTCTCAGCTGCTGGAAAAAAATTTTTTTTTAACTTTATCATCACAGGAATGAAAACCAAAGCTCTTTTATTTGCCAGATGAAGCCCAGGCAGATTAAATCACGCGATCATGGTGACACACCAGCACTGACGAGAACCACACTGTCTTAACTTGGTGCTCAGAGATTCTGCCAAATGGGCCTGCACCTGTGTCTTCATATAAATCGGCCTCCCTCCCTCCTTCCCTTCTTCTTCTCTTTTTTCCTTTCTTCCCTCCATCCCTTCTTATTTCTTCCTCTTTTTCTGGACCTCCTCTTTCTCTCCTCTTTGCTCTCTTCTCTTCCTTTAACTCCCCACCCCATCTTCCTCCATCTCTCTTCTCTTTATTTCCTGTCTTCTCTTCCTTTAACTCCCCACTCCATCTTTCCCTCTGTCTCCCTTCTCTTTCTCTCCCCTCTTCTCTCTTCTCTTCCTTTAACTCCCCACTCCGTCTTTCCCTGTCTCCCCTCTCTTTCTCTCAGTCCCTTTGCTGACCTCCTCTTCTACTTCTCAGTCCATTCCAGGCTACACAGAAGACAAACTCAGCCCCCCTGGAGTCCCTGCTGTCTGCTTTCCTGTTCAGACAGTGGGAAGAACATTTAAATGGCTACTTGAAATGGGATGTCATTTGTACCATGTGTGGGAAATGCAGGGTCCCCGCAGGAGGGAGCAAGAAAAAGGGACCCTGGAAGTGTCACATGGGAGGAATGCCATCCTGCTCATGCCTTGATTTTTGACTTCCAGCTGCCAGGATTATGAAACAGTAAGTTTCTATTCATTTGAGTCGCCCAGTGTTGGGTCCTTTTTGAAAGGCAGACCCAGCAAACCAATATACATGTTTATTCCCTTCATGGTGGTTCTTTTTACCTCACAAATAAGCTAGATGGTGTGATCAAAAAATACAGTGAATGCTAAAAAATGTTTTAAAAATTACCATAAAAGACACACTGCCATCAGAATGTGGTAAGAATGATGGGAAAGTGTGGTAAAGTGAGAGAGATTAATGCCAATGTGTCTTTTACTGTAACAAATTTTATTTAAACATTCACGGTACATTTAGCTCACACCTTATAACTGTACTTGAACTTTTATCTCAGTGTCTGCTTAATTAACAATAATTTCCCAGCTGGGCATGGTGACACACGCCTATAATTCCTGTACTCAGGAGGCTGAAGCAGAATGACTGTCAAGAGCTCCAGACTAGCACTGGCACATGAGTTCAAGGCCAGCCTGAACAGCATAATGAGACCCTGTCTCCCCATTTTGATATTGAGGTTCTTTTTTTTTTTTTTTGTAGTGGGGATCAAACTCAGGGCCTTGTGCTTACCAGACAAGCACTCTTACCACTGAGCTAAATCTCAAGCCTGAGGTTCTTTTTAAAAATAATAAAAAATCTACTTTTTCTAATCCTTCTGAAAACCAGAAAAAATATTCTCCATACATTCATTGCTTAAAAAAGGTTTGGAAAGGAAGAAAGATGAGAAGGCAAGAAAGGGGAGAAGGTGGAAAGAAGTGATAAAAAGGCTGTGAAGATACAATTAACTTATTGTATGTGATACAGATACATGAAAAACTAATCTAGACCCCAAAGTGAGACTAATACAAGGAAAAGGCTACTTCTTGATTGCGTCATAAGGACAAAATTCTCATTCTCTGTTGCCTCATTACTCACTGTACCCTTTTAATACAGTAAGAAATACTAAGAAATAGACAGGGAAAAGATGAGTCTAATTTAAAAAACCCTCTAGAACATTTTCCAAGTTAAACACACACATTGTCGGCTACTCCTGCATTTGCCATCATCCATGGAGAGACTGAAAGCGCCCGCATGAAATGGTTTCTCCTCTACTCTGTGTAAAGGTCAAGCACAAGTTATCTCTATGGCTCTTGCTGACACAGCTTTGCTGAATGACTGTATTTACGTACATTTCAGAGACTATGAGTGCAACTGCTTCTGTCTTACAAAACAAATAAAGATTCTATTCAAGAGAAAAATGAAGACATCACTGTGTTCTAAATCTCTTCTAGAATTACTGGCAACACATTTAAAATATCAAAAAGAAAAAGATAGTTCGGCTTGAACTTTATGAACGTATCCAGTGACCAACTTGGGCAGTTCTTTTAGTTTTGCGGTCAGCTATTCTGTCTGAGATGCTGAACCAGGTTCGGAGGAAACCTAGAGGAAGGCCCGAGAGTGAAGGGCGATGCTCGTGCCACTCCATCCACTACTTCATCTATTCTCAGACGCAGGCTCGGAGAATGAAGAGAAGCAATGGGAGAAGAAGACCTGGAATCAGAAACCGAGCAACACAGGGCAGATAGCCACGTGCTTACCACTGGGAACACGCAGATGAATGTGTGGATGGACGCAGAAGAGAGTGTCAATCGCTCTGTACATGAGACGTATTCTAAATGTAAGTGCACGCTTTTGAGTTAGTAACCTTGGACCATGGTCAGCTTAATAAACGATGTAACTAAAATTTTGTTGTAGTATTTTAAAAGAATTTTATGAGCTTCAGTGTTTCCAGTCAAGCCTCACATTTAATCCTGTTAACCCGAAATTTAACACTGCACTATAATTTTGAAGTAGCAGCTTTTCTTATAGTGTGCACATGACACTATTAAAATGTCAATAACGATATATTATAGGTATTCCACAGTTCCTTCTAAAATATTTTAGTGGTGAGAGCTATTAAGAACCAAGGTATATCATGGGAAAAAAGATTAAACAGTAAGGTCAAATATGTGATTATATAAAATTCTCTAGAGTTCCAAATAATTATGTATCTCATAAAAACAGTATTTTAAATGTGTGCATCTATCATGTAGTTAATTAAAATGCAAATATAAGTATAAACATCTTGGTCTCAGAAGATGTTTGCCACATAAAGTATATTGGAACAAAGAAGAAGATTTTCACAGTCAAATCATTATTGACTGACAAATAGGTTTAAAGAATTACTGACTACAAAATCAACAAGATTTATATATCCTGTAGTTGGGGTAAACACTGGTCACATTTAATATCAACATGGAGTGATACACATTCAGCAATTTGGAAGTCATACATGTTAGAGTTATGAGTTCAGAGGGGAGAATAATGGCTACCAGCTTGACAGAGATTCGAACTATCCCTTGGATCCAAAAAAGTGGCTTTGGTATTCATACATACATATAAACAGGAAGGAATCTGAAGGAGAATGAAAAGCGTCGAAAATGAAGAGGTGTTTGCACAAGAAGGTGGTGTGCTGTGCCTGTGGCGAGAGCCAAAGCACACTCAGTGTGATACAGTTGGAGCTTCGTCTGGAAAGGAACTGCAGGATGACTTGAACTGTAAATGCCGAGATGAAGAGTTGAAAACTCGAGGGCTTATTAAGGCCAGGAAGACTCAGTAAAAAGCACCTAAGTTGATGGCCTATTTAGTTCTAGCCCACCACAAATGTGGCCACTCCAATTCGACCGGCTATTGCAGTTCTTCCACAAAAGCTGCCAATTTGGATTTTGCTATCATACTTTCTAATTCATAAATGTCAAATTATTCAAAAGGAACTTTTTGTTGATTTATTCACTGATTAATGTTTGAAATTTAAATTCACAGGCTGACAGTTTTCAACAGGACCACCACTCATAAATACATTAGAATGATTTAGGCATAAACTAAGAAAGCCTGCAATTGAACGGTGACATTATTATATATGTAATCATTCTCTCCTGCCATTAACCAAACAATAAATCAGATTTTAATACATAGTAGTTAACAAATCTAAAGCAATATGATTTAGAAGGTGTTTAAAAATACCTTCATGTCACAGTTACATAAAATTATAAAATACAAGTTTGCACTAAAAAACTCAAATGGAACCATGTAATAGGTATATACCATATACTTGTTCACAGTGATACTGAATTTAAAAGTAGAAATAAAGAGTTGTGAAGATAGTATCGGTAGTAGGTATGTAGTTCTGAATTACAATTCCTTTTATTATAGTCCACATATGAAAATGACTGATTAAATTAATAGCTCTATTTTAATCCTTTCAACATCAGGAAGCTGTTTTTCTCACACAGCCAGTTTTAATTATGCAAATATTTCTACCTCTTATTATACAGATAACAAGATCAGCTGGAACAACTCTAAAAAGCATTTTTTCTGGACAAGGGTGCTACCTCTGTGAATTCCATGAAGACAAATCACCTTCCTGAAACTCTGCGTTTCTCATATTTGCGTCAAACTTTTTATAAGGTGTGTTCATAGAATTAGAGAATGCCTTTGCCAAGAAAGAAGACAGACCTCCACATAATCCATGTCAATAATCTACGAGGTCTTGGGGCAGGATGAAACAGAACCTGGAAAAGGAGACAAAGCAAGAAGTGGGGGAAACCAGTTTCTCTTTCAGCTTGCCTCTTCTCGACCTAGATTTTTGGGAGCACAAAGGTATCTGAAACTGTTCTTCCAAGGGCAGGGCGAAGCAAGATGGACTCCGTCAGACAGAGATGCAACAAGAATCTGCCGGCAGCCCAGCCCCACAGGGGCTTCCAAAATAAAGATGAGTAAATTCTACTCCATAAGCCAGGTAATCAAGACGCTTTTCACCTTCTATTTATTGCGGATCTGTGATCTGAGTCTTTTGTAATATTTTGTTTAAATGATCAATTTGTGAAAAGAGGGTGTGTGTAGAAAGTCGTCTCTGAAGAGCCTTTCTAAGGCCAGCCTGGGTTTCCATGGTGATGAATAAGAAATTTCAAAAGGGAAGGTCACTCCTGGGAATAAAAATCAAGTTCAGAAAGCCATGCTGTGGTTTTTTTCTCTTTATAAATTTCACAACAATCTCATTGGTTTGATGGTGTCTCTCTTCCTGTGTTTGGCCTGTTTATTTATTATATGGTTAGTGGTCCAGAAACCAGTAGGTTTCTCTAAGACCTGGTATCCAACCTCCGGGGAATCAAGTATCTTACAGGACCATGAAACTGTTGGAAATGCTTTGAAAAGAAATACTGATTTATTTTCTAGGCACCCACGCATTTAGTAGATCAGTCTCTAGGTCAGTAAAATGTAAGTATAATCCTCAACAGTCACAATAACCACTTTTGTGGTTGGTGTCTAAAACAAATGATTGCTTTTCCTTACAGTCTCTGTTGATATTTCTGGTCAAAAGCATATCTGCTTAGACGACAAGTTATATGACCACAGAACCTTTAACCATTAATGGTCAAGGTTATCAAAGGAAATGAGCCCCAATTTACTACAGCCACACACTACTAAAGACTCCACTCCATTTAGACGGTATTTGCAACACTCTTGTTGATATGGTAGTATCTGTTTTCCCCTTTGGTTTATTTATTATACAGTTACATACAGTTCGGAAAGCAGAGAATTCAGACCACATTGCCTCAGCACAAAATGAATTTAGCAGCTCAGAGGACTACACACGAATCTGTGCATTTGAAAATTTCTTAAGTGTAGCTTTAGAAAAAAAAATTTGCAGGTTACCTCGCACGATTTTGTTGTTAGAAAGTGTAATTTAAATTATAAATTGCATTTCCATTTTTAGCTGCCATAAAACTGAAGATAATTGTAGAGTACAGGTGTACGAATCAGCTTTTCATAGGGATACTTCAAAAGCTTTTTTAATGTAGCTTAGATGATCTATTTATTCATTTCTCTCTCAGTTTCTTTTTTTGTTATGTTTAACTGACAAGAAAATTCAATCTACTTTATAAATGTAAAAATACCAACGCAATGTTAAAATCCAGAATTACAATAAATATCCTGTGTCAACTTCTCATTCTAGAAATGATGATGATGTCTGTGATTACAGGACAAATGTTAACTCATGACTCTGGCATGGCAGAATTAAGCCAACAGATAAGACAGTCATTCATTGAGCAAAGGCAAATATGAAAGGGAAAGAAAGTCACTTGTCTTTCTGGTTTGATAGAGAACAATCACAGAAATCGTTTCAGTTATAGATAACAATGAATCCCTTTACAGTACTTTCAAAATGTCTCTGGGCTACTTCTGTGTAACTTGGACAAGATAAGTTACCTTTCTGAGTCTCATTTTCTTTATCTTTAAAAGATAGTTAAGTAAGGTCTTCCTCATGTATCTGTTGTGAGAATTTAATATATAAAGAACATCCAAGGATATTTCCAGCATGTAGCAGATGCTCATTAAACACAATTAGTACTCTTACTTAAAAAATAAACAAAATGCTGTTCCTTAATATTCACAAAGATTATAGCCCAAGACTTTTGTGAATTCCTCAATTCTCACATGTCCCTCTACCACTTCACAAAGAAAATAAAATCTAAGGACTAGTTTTAATACTCACTGAAATAGTTTCATGAATCACTATTGCATAATTTCACTTACAGAATATGGTAAATACATTCATAGGACATACGTTAACTACTGTCCAATCTGACATCTATCCTTAAATTTCGTAATTTCCTGGGTCAAATCACTATTTTTCAGACCTCTGTGTTTTCCTGTCCGATATTGGTTATTAAAGTTTGCTTAATTTCCAGGATTGCTCTTCACAAATGAATAAAATATCTCTCACTTTGGGAGAGTAACTACATATATTTTTAGGAACAATATCCATGAATTTTCAGAAATGCCAAGAACACTCTGGGAAGATGGTAAAGCTCCATCAATTAGTTTAATCTTTACTCCTGCTCAAGCCCTTTTATTGTAAAAGCAATCTAGATCATGCCTGCAGAAAGAAAGAATCACTGTAGGAAATGGGCTGCCTGGGTGACCTGGAAGGAGTGAAACCAACAGAAATTCCTCCGCAAAGGCTGTGGGGCTCCTGACACTGCTCTCTTGGTTAAAAACTTCAGAAACATGGAAAGAAATTAAATAGGCTTTACAGATATTCCTTCTAGAATATCAGACTGAAGAATATCACAAGGCAACCACTTCTGTGTGAACTAAGGCACAAATATGTACACGTGAGTTGTAAGGCGGAAAGGAGTACAGCAAGAAGGAGGCAGACCAATGCTAAGGCTGCTTAGGCTTCAGGTTGGGTTCTGAAATGAACACTTGCAGAAGGAACCCTGGTTCTTGGACCTACTTATAGTGAATCATCTGCTTTATAAAGTAAGGACTAGCTCTCAGGAAGAGCACATGATCAGTTTTCTATCTCTCCACGCAGCAAGCCCTAACGAATGGCTACACGAGATTGACCCTCTGGTCCAACATAGCAGACCTAGCAGCAACCTCTCCCAGAAGCATGCTCCCCACCAGCTTGTGGACATGATCTTTGTGGTTTTCCTTTCCATAACAGGGAGATAATTTTATAAACACACCAGCGAATGAAGTGTCTTGTATGTATGTTTGTGGTACACTGATATTAGCCAAGCAACTATACGATCAACAAAGAAGAGAATAACATACAAGTAAAATCAGACAAAACAGATGCTTTGCATAAAGTATCTTATTTAGTCCTCATTATAATCCAACAAATTGCATGCCCTTTTTATACAAAGTGGTATAGCCACATGGTGGCAAAAGTAAAGTGCAAAGCCCAGATCAGTCAGGTTTCAATGTCTAGGAGACCATCATGCCACTCTGTAGGAAAATGTAAATGATGAATACTAATTCTAATAGATGAAAAATAAGGAAAATGTATCAATGAGTAGTCAACTAAGGAAGTCAGTCTGTGGAGATAAAAAACTAGAAATGAAAATTCCTAGGATTCCCTGGAGTACAATACTCCCTATATATCTTTTCCTTCCACTATCCCACCTCCGAAGTCCTGCAAGATACTGTACTCTCTCTTACGCAGTTCAGATTGGGCCCTCTGACTTACACTAGAAACATGCTCCTAGACACACATGCTATGGAGACGGCAGGTCCTTAACTGCTAAGCCAGCACCTGGGGGTGCTCCACGGGCCTCTAAGGTGAGGACTATGGCGTCATGTTGGGGAAGATCATCAACACTTCATTGAGGCAATGCTGCTGTACTGCAGGGAATTCAGTGAAGTTTTAACCCTTGAAACCTAACTGTATGTACTATATTCCCAATAAACAGCTTCAGAATTTCCGGAAAATTTACTATGGACTGAAACTTTAGCAAAGCATACCATATCATGATGTTATTTATTTTCACCTTGGTTGTATTCACCACTTAAATGTCAACATCATTATTTTGTAAATATCTTTGGTCATCTAACAAATCTGTTGATTACTTTTATGTGCAATAGATTGAAACAGCAGCTCAATGCGCACTGTTACACAATAATTTACAAAACTAACCACTTTTGGTTAATAGATCACAAAAGAAGAGTATCCTACAATAATTATTTCAGGAAGCTTTTTATTTAGGCAGAAAATAAACTTAAGTGACTACAGTCTTATCATCCATCTCCAGGGTCAGTGACTGCTACCATTAAGCCTTGGTGGGCTTCATGGTTACACGTCGGACTTCTGCTGGATGAGGAGTGTACCGAGGTTTGACCACGAAGGTCTTCTGTTTACTTTGTGAGGATCCTGCTTCTTTCCAAACCACAACCAGCCATCACATCCTACAATCCTCAAGAGGCAGTGTCTTCACTACAGCACAGTCTCTGTCACCAGCCTGTCTGCTTTAAATTTTGGCTCTGCCACTTACTTCCTCCGTGATCTTGGACAAGTTACTTGATTTTTCTGGGCCTCCGTTCGCAAGTGTTAGAAGAGTAGCTCTAAACACACAGTGAACTTTGATACTGTTGGAGAAAGAATGTGATGCTTGCCTTCTCTTTCTACTCTGCACAAGACAAACTAAAATAATTGCAAGGCGTTGGCCTGGAGGAAAGAAACAAACATCTCCAAGGGTAAGTTCAAAAAGAGTCCTGTTTTTTCTACTCTCAAAGGCAAAAGAAGCCAGACCGGTTTGTGGCCTTTGTCAGAATGAGGTCACCAAGACAGCAGGGATGAGAAGAAACTGTTTTGGAGGAAATGAGCGGGCATCATTGCTGCTCTTCACCCTGCTCTGGTCTTCACACTCCCTTCCCTAAAGAGTGAGGAGTCTAATACTTCATCCACCAGCTCAGGCACTGGTGCTGGCCTTGTGGCTAAGAGAACCTGATACCACTGGAGTTGGAGAAAGGGCCATACGGAGAGTGTTGGCAGACTGTGCTTCTGATGTGTGCTGAGGTAGGGTAGCTAGAAGGAAGATGCGATGGCATCTTTCCCAGGTGCCTCACACGGGAGCACTGTGCGGATGCAGGTTCCTATGGAGCCTTCTGAAGTCCACCACGCAAGTCCTGTGAGAGAGCAGGCCCTGGACCTTCCTCTCACAGAGGACTGGGGAACACGAGTCAGAGAAGCAGCGCAAAGTTGCCGAAGAGGCAGACACGTTCTGCGTGCCACAGAAGTTGTGCTCCCCTCTCCTGCCGCCACAACGCAGCACTGGAGGTCCTAGCAGCAATGAGGGAAGCCCTTGGGAGGGCAGGCCTCATGCCACACCACAAGGCTACACCCTCCACTGCAGGCAGGCTGCAGGTGGGTTACCCGGAGGACACAGGTCAACAGCAAGGTGCTCAAGGAAGGAATTCGGGGGTCGAATGTGGGGACTGAAATAGTAGAAATGAGGGATACTCCTGACAGGAGTTCATTCTTACTAAGCAAAAGGGACTGAGACGTGTCAGAACTGGACCAAGATGGTGCAGACAGATGGTTCTACAGCAGCGGGGTGCTCCTGAGCCTCAGGGAGGCACTTTTCACTGAAAAACAGGGGAATGATTTGATGTCTAGTTCTCATCAGTTGAGACTTCTCCATCAAAATAGTTCCTGAAAAAATAAGAAACCAGATACTACCATCTCTGACACAGTTTCGGCTGTCACACTACTCAAAACTGTACTTGGGATCCATTGCTTGGCAGAACCACGGCAAGTTTGCAAAATCTTTATCACTACTTAACCTTTTAAATTATGATCACTTTTCCTCTACCCTGGGAGATTCCCAAAATTTCAGGAAATTGAGTCATTGGATTCTCTTTAATGTCTCTGATCACATCTTCAGTATGTACTCTTCAATTTCATATTTGAAAAGGTACATTAGTTAAATAATTGTCACATGAGTAATGTATCTTTATTTGCCATGTGTGGAGTTTAACTTTACGATGTTAAATAGGGATTTTCTATGGAAAAAACTGTAGAAATATTGGGATAAACTACTAAAATAGCAAGGCTCCACAATGGAAGTGCTAAGAAATATTGCACTTATTCCTTGTCCTTAATTATGCCTCAATTCTTCCTGTGATGGCTTGTGTCTAGATGTCCCCCCAAAGCCTCAGGCGGTCATAGGTGGGTGTTTTCAGAGGTGGCTGGATCTAGAATGTGCGATTGGTAAATTAGTCCACTGATTGGTTTGGCAGAGTTCTGCTGGGATCAAGGATCTGATGCTAGGATTAAGGGTATTAGGACTAAGGGTGGGAGTGCTACCCACCGTGAGGCCAGGTATCCTGGATAAAATATAAGGGACAGAAAGAGGCTGTCTACCCCCTTGCTTAGCATCTTGCTTACCCTGCTGCCTTCTGCCTGTCTGCCTGCCACCCTGCCTTGGAGCCAGCCGATTATAGACTGAAACCTCTACAAACTGTGAGCTACATAAACCTCTTCTCCCTTAATTTATGGGTGCTGGGTATTTTTTCTCAGCAATGAGAAAAGTATCTAGGATATTTCTCTCAAATTTATCTTCGATATTTCTTCCCAAATAAAGGTTATGTATCTACAAGAAAAATTATACCTACGGTCTTTTAGGGGAGTGAGGGAAGAGCACATCTTATGCAGTTAGCTGACCCTCCCTGGTACCTCAGCATTGTGCAAACCTAAGTGAATTGGGCAACTTTCTTTCCTGGCTTTTTACTTACCTGATGACATTGTCCTCACTTTCTAACTTCCACTTTCTGACTTCCTGATACTACACTATGCCTTATTAGAATGCCTGCTGTCTTACTGCTATTGAATTTGGCTATATCCAAAATCACTGTAATTGGATATCTTAACTTGTGATTCTTCGGTAACAGAAATTCCTTCTACCTTCAGGCCGGACTGGCAGAGATGGTCATTTCCCACATACAGGGCTGAATTCTTGAGGCTGGTTCTTGCGTGGTTAATAAATGTGTGAGGAAAGAATTGCCTGTCTTCCGCATTGCCACCCCAGCCGAGGCAGCAGTTTACTCTTTCTGCTGTCTTTTATGGGACACTCTCGCTCCCTCAGCCCTGTGTCTTGATCCTGGGCCCCCACACTTGGCCTTTGGTCTTGCTCTCTGGCAGCACCTCCTGAATCTGCAGCGTGGGCTTGGCTACTCTAAATCCTGGCAGTGCTGCTTTTGCCTCCAGCCTGCCCTGAGCACTCATCTGCTCCCTTTGGCCAGTCTCCAGTTTTTGCCCGATCTTCGCCTGCAGCACTACGTTTTTATCCTTGTCTCACCTGCCTACACCAAGGATTATGTTTATCACAAGGGCAGGACGGCAACAACCCATCAAGGCCTCAAAGCCCATGAAAGGGCTAAAAACTCTACTAAAATTCAAGTCACTTAATCCCAGGCATTAGTAATGAATCTACTCTCAATTCTCAAATTATTTCTTATGATTAATAGTTTAAAGGTATGAAAACAACTCTGTTATGATAATAACCCTTTTCTGAACTCTTTACATTTAGTTCTATTTCCCAGCAGGCTACTGCTGAAATATTTCATCCACCAGGTCCATATTGGAACTTCATTTGAGTTCATTTTCTCACTGCTGTAAATAAGGCTCTTTCTCAGAGTTTTGTTTTCTGTTTATTTTTTGGTGTCTCTACGGAGTAGACATAGACAAATACAATCTATCGTGTAACTCCTGAGAGAGCAATATTTAGGCCAAATTTGCTGAAAGTCCCTGAAGAATGGCAAAGCTTTACTGTCAACTTTAAAGGACAATACTTGCAGGCATAGGGCGCAGGAGAAGGCTACAGTGCTAGGGATTGAGCAGAGGCCAGAGGCCAGCTGGCCAAGCACAACAAAGGGAGAGTCCTGTGAGGAAAAAGCTCATTCAGACACCAGCAGAGTTGGTTATTTTAAAGTGTGTCATAGGGAAATCCTTTTGCTTTGGATGTGAGAGCCTTTGGACCACTAGCCCAGGGCTGGATTCTTACATTGGGAGTTAAAATAGCACTCACTAGGATATGGCAAATTGAAGACATTTTGTATTCATTTATGCGCCTCTGTACACCACTCCTACTTAAAAATATTACCTGCAGAAGACCATGCATAGATTTTCACCACTGAAGATGCATCAGCAGAGAATTCAGGTTTCTCAACAAATACACCATTTTAAACAGGGCGATAAATGAAACCTTCACAGGGCACCTTGCCCAACCCTACAAGTATCGTAAGACCAGTCCTGAGAGAACAATTCGGTTAGTCATGCCCACAAAGAGCCGTAACTTCCTTATCACTTGGGAATCTCTCTGATCCAAAAACTATCCAGAAAATGTCCATAATTTCATTTAAGAGATACGTAATACTGGTGGTACTTAAGAAATACATACTACAAATAATTTTTCCCTTCAAGCTAAGAATTTCTTGTAATTCTAAGCCTGAATTTTACTCTACTGAAAAAGAATTATTAAAAGATTTCAAGAGTAAAGCAACTGTGTGTGTTTTTTTTAAACAAAAATGCTTTAAATTAAAGGAATGTACCATTTTTCTTCTCTATCTTCCTGGTTTCTGCAAATAGAATTTGTAGCACTGGTACCATAATATAAACCCGTTTTTTTTCTCAGTCTATCTCCTGACATTTTACTACTGATTACCTAGGCCTCAAAAAAGACAATTAAAACTAGTGTTTGAAGGGAAGGTATCTTTTTTTTTTCTTCTGTTAATGGAGATCACATTTAGGGGCACTGTAGCACTGAACTACCTCTCCAGCCTTTTTTATCTTTTACTTTGAGACACACTCTTGCTAAGTTGTACAGGCTGGCCTCCAACTTGTGATCCTCTTGATTCGGCCTCTCAAGTAGCTGGAATTAGTGTACCACTGCACTCACCTGGGAGGAAAATATTCTGGAACGGAGAATTTCATAACATTTCTATATTAAGGATCTGAGGTAGCTTCATCGTGTTCTTTCTAGGCCTTTCAACCAAGCAGAGAGCTGAGATAATTATCAGCTGAGAAGGTGGGAGGGTTCTGAACAATGTCTCAGAAGGCCTCTGAGCCCATGGATTGTGGCCGTAATAAATAGGAGATGCACTGTTTTCAAAGTGGTAAGGCTATCACGATCGCCAAGAATTCCATCCTTTTTTTTGTAAAAGGAAGCACAGCTGAAGTAGCTATAATCTTTCAGGTAGGTGTAATCCTGTGCATGCTCTGAATGTTGTTTGGTAATCACAACCAAGGATCCAAACATGCCCGTCACTACCATCCTCCATATACAGACCATGGCAATGTTAGCATTTCCACAGTGCCCCAGGGCATGAACTTCCATGAATGCATTCAGATCAGTTCTACTCGCAAAAACTGGATCTGACTATGAAGCATGGGGCAAGGGACTGAAAGAATGATCAGGAGATGTATGAGTCCACAGTGAAGTGAAAGCTGCTGTATTAAGTATAAATCGCAAAAATTCAGATCAAGACAAATTGTGTTTTATAAGTAATTTCACACTTTTGTAGCATATCTATTCCTTTAAAAAAAAAGTGCTTAAATCACTATTTTAGTTTTACTGCCTAAAGTAGTTCATCCTTTCTATCCAGGCAATCAGAACTCTAATTTTACAAGTGACATTACTATGTTTTCTGTGTTTATGCATGGCTCCATAGCTATTTGAGAAGACTGATGGGCAGCAGTTTTACACACTCACTGTTAGATGTCTGGCTACAAAACCACTGCCATTCTGGCCTGTCCCCTCCCACTCTCCTCCTCATTCCCATGTCTCCATCCCTTGCCTAGAACCCTCAAATGCTCACTCTCTCATCCTCTTCATAACCTTGCTCAAATGTCACCTTCTCACTGAGACTTGCCCAAACCACCCTATGAGAATACACCAACACATTTCCCTGCCTGTGGGATTCTGATCTTACTTTTTGGCTTCTTTCCTAGTCATTTATGACCTCCTAACATGATATGCAAGCTGCTCATTTCTTTTCTGTTTCTCTCCAATAGAATGTGACTCCCATGAGGGGAGATTTTTGTTTTTTTCAGTCTGTGTTCCAAACACCTAAAAGAGTACTGGACATTCAAGAAGTAAGTAAGAACAAACTAACTATTTTGCTAGTAGTAATATTATGGGTTCAAATCCAATACTTGCTTACTAGCTGGGATAATGGAAATGGAGAGCAGATCAAAATGAACTGTCCAATAAAGCAAAAGATTTTGGCTAATAGGATCAAAGAGTATCTGACTAATTTATTCAGTCAAACTACACAAAGAGCATAGAAGCAGCAAAAACTTCCTATTAGGAGGATAATAAGTCACCTAACCCAAAAATGCAATTAATACTACTTTTCTTTATTTTTAGAAGCCTAGTGTAAATTTTATTGAAACAAAGCATTTAGATTATTTGTGATTCCTCTAATTACTCTCTTGCTCATTGACAACTAGGCCAAAATAGCTCCAAACTAGCTGCTACAACTTATAAGCCTAGCATGCAAACTTTTTGAAAGCTGTTTTATCTTTTTGTTGTTCCATTAGGTGCTTTTCATTCATATGTAATGCTGACATCTTTTAATTTACGATTACAATGTGTTTAATTCAGGTAGATTAATAAACTGTTTATAGCCAATGAAGACTAGAGTAACATAACTCAGTAATATCTAATGTGATCAACACTTCTAGAGCTACCTCAACACAGAATCCCGCCTCTGCAGTATTTTTCCAGCCTTCAAAGAAATTCTGACAATGAAAATTCCATGGTTTGTATTTGGGTTTAATTTGGAATTGTTAAGTGTCACAATAATACATCTCAGGAAGAAAATGCTTATACATAGTTGTGGCTGATGAGTGAGCTTATTCAAGGACTTTTAAAACTGCAATGGTGAAAACAAATAAGAGTATCAATTTCTGCAGGGGAAGGTGTCAAACAAAAAAGTAACATGCACTAAAAATGGAAGCCTAGAGTTGTTTTTTAAAAAGCTATTGCTTCTTTTTACAGGTCACAGTAAATTACAAAGCATTTCATTTTTGACGATATTAAAAGTAGATGATTTTGAGAATTGTACATCATAAACTCCCTGAAATGTTCAGAAGTATTTGAGTAATTAACTTAATAAATAGTATGTACTTTCCTGATTTATCTGAGTTCATATTTATTTTCTAAAATAAATTAAAAGGCAATTTATTTGTATTTGTATTATTCCAGTTTTTAAATGTATATTTTGTGCAAAGACTGAAGTATAGGACAGGAGGGTACTACAGCTTATAAAGAAGAAAGAAATATAAATGACAGCAGAAACTGTTAAAATGGTTTGAAATATCTATCTTTTACGGTCTGCTAGCCTGAAACAAATATCTAGGGCAAATACTTTAAAAAGTAAAATATGTTTCCCAGAATCCTATGTTTACACAAATGAAATTTAAAACTTTTATTGCTAAGTATGAATTTTCACACGAGTCATTTGTCACCTGCCTTTTTGCCTTTTCTTTTGCATATAGTTTCCAGTTGTTTCCACACTGTTTACTGAATTACATTGGCACCTCTGAAAAGTTCTCCACATTTATTTAATAACAAAACCAATTTATTTTTTAACATGTATTAATGTGTTACAGAAACAATAACACACCACTGCTGGGTAAATACTTTTATAAAAGACTTTCAGAATGTATTAAAATGCTAATGGGATCTTGTCAAGTGAAAAAAAAGCTGAAAAAGCAAAAGAATGTATACATATCTGGAATATACATGTCAAAATATATATTACTCAGAGTTATTGGGTTGGTCATAATATGGATAATTTTAATGTTTTATGTTTAATTGAATTTTTCTTTACCAATGTCCATATAAATTATAATAAAATTTTCTTAATTAAAATCTTTGGTTCAGTGCTTCCTCAGAGTTATATCTTTATGTAAGCTATGATTAGAAGGAATAATTATATTGGTAAATACAGTTGGGCCATAGTCTGACAGGCAGAAATGGGAAAAAAGGTCTAGTTAATAGTAGTTTATAATTTGCTACAAGCATTGTCAAATTATGTTTGACAATCTCATGGTTAAACCAAATATCTCAAAGGAACAGATTCAGAATTTTAGAGTTAAACCAAATATTCTTCACAGAACACACCCTTAAAAAGAAAAAAACGTCAGTGAATGATTTTGGCATAAAATTCCGTAATGCAATAACATCCAATTTTAATGTTGGCCCAGTTTTGACCCCCCCCCCCCAAACACACACAGGTCACCAGGAACCATCTGCTAGTAGCACGTACAGTTAATACAGAACATGGCTTGACTTTTCTGGAAAGACTCTTTTCTTAGATTTTAAGGTCAAAGGAAAAAATGACAGCCATTAACATTTCTATTTCTTGTTCATTTCCCTTCTCTCCTTCTTTTACAAGAATCATAGTGTTAGCAGGGCGGAACTTGCCTTTTCAGGAATTTCTTATTTGCATTAACAGCATCGGTGATGTCAGGCATCTTGCAAATGTGGGTATGTGCGTATATGTTCTATGACTACAGCATTACACACCAAGGATTCTAAGATAAATTGAAACATGGCAAAAATTATAATTAGTACAACGTGGGTGTAGTGTAAGGGCTAAAAAAGCAAAGCAGAAGTCAAAAATTCATTTTCATATCCAATTCAGGTGTCGTCTGAAGCTGGCTCTCACGAGACTGCTGATGGTTAAAATTATATTTGAGTGTTTTCAATATGAAAAGGAGATGCATTTTCCACTCAATAATCTCACAGAATATTCTTCTGACCAAGTACTTTGGGTGGTTATTTTATGTCTTGCTCAGACACCAGCTGGAGAAATCCTGTTAGCATTTTTAAGTGTCACTTCATTCTGCGTGTTAAGCATCTTTAAAATGTGAATGAGAAGGTAACTCCATTAGAAGTATTCTTACAGATGGACTAGATTAGATTGCTATTTTTTTTTGAATCCCTAAGCACAAAATATTAAGGAAAAAAGAAAAAAAAAGACAAAAGCAATGGCAGCATGCAAAATATAATGCTTTCTATAGCTCTGTTAATAATTTGGAAAAACTGGAGACATCCTAAGTGTCTGTTGATAAAGAATTATGGAAATAAATTATATCTCTATACAGTAAAATACTCTCCAGTTATTAAATATAATGTAGCAGAACACTTATTGATATAAAATGTGTTATATATAATTTTTCTTGATTATATGTGAATGGGGGACTAGGAATAATTTTTTTATAATTTTCTTTGACATCTTTAATTTTTTTGTAGCGCTAGGGATCAAACCCCAGGCCTTGCACATGTTAAACAAGTACCCTATCACTGAGCTATACCCCCAGTCCCTTAAAATATTATATAATTGCTGGGCATGGTGGCACACACCTATAATGCCACCATTCAGGAGGCTGAGGCAGGAGAATCATTTGAGGCCAATCTGGGCTATACAGAAAGGCCAAGGCCAGCCGTATAATTTTTTAAACATCTCTAAATTATCTAAAAAATAAGAAAAAAAAAAACCTAGGAAGATTTATTGGCACCATTATGTAAAAAGATCTAATGTAACATTCACAAAATGGCATTGGTTGGCTAGGCAGGTGTAGTAAGATACTAATGTTCTTTTCGGCCCGAACGCATTGCTCTGTCTCCTTAGTAACTATGACTTTAAGCAGATAGACAGACAGGAAAAAATGCAGGTTATTTTTTCCAAAATTGAAAAATTATGTGCATAAAGCTGTCTGGAGCTACACAAAATGAGCACTCTTGTACACATACACACAAACATACACAAGCACACAAAAAACCTGAATACAGAGTCAGGTGGTAAATTCTAGAATGTATTAGAGGTCAATTTGTATCACCTATAGGGTAAGCAAGATAAGTTAAAAAATCTGAAATGATCACCAAATAAGAAATAGACTTTAGGGGAGGGACTTGAGTATTCTTTTTTTTTTTTTTTTTTTTTGTGGTGCCGGGGATCGAACTCAGGGTCTTATGCTTGCAAGGCAAGCACTCTAATCACTGAGCTAAATCCCCGGCCCCATAAGGAGTATTCTTAAGTATTATTATTGATAAAAGAATCCTATCTTTTCAACATACGAAGGAATGACAAAATTTAAAGATAACATTTAAATAATAATTTCTGAAATTTATGGCATGGATATGATGTGTGTGTCCCCAAGGGTGCACTATGACTGAGGTTCAGTCCGCTGGGTGGAAGAGTCGGGTGGTGGCATTGGTCTTGGGCAGGAAGGGCCCACAGGAGGTCCGTGGGTCATGGGGGCAGGAAGCAGATCTTGTGTGGCCTCTTTGGCAGATCCCGCAAGAAGGTTATTATAATAAGAGTGGGTCTGACTCCTCCTGCCCTCTCTCTGCTCCTAGCTGGAGACACAGCTCCTGGCTCACACACGTGTTCCTGCCAAGACAGCGTCCATCAGCCAGCCTCACTGGAGGCCAAATCAACACCTCCCTGCACACGTCGGATCTTGGACTTAGCGCCTCTCGAACTGAGCTAATGAATAAGCTCCTTTTTCATCGTAAGTACCCTGTGCCAAAGGTTTCATTATAGTGATGAAAAACTGACTAATACAATAAATAAACAAGAGTAAGATGGAACAATAAAATGGCCTTTTACCAAAGCAATTCATATTTATTAAATTAATTTTAGCTTTCAAGTACTTGTTTGGCATTTAGGTACAATGTATGGCACTGGTATACACTGGCTATTCTCAATGGCTTTCTACAGCTTTCTCAGACATTTCATCCCCAAAATACCTATATGTACATATTTTATACAATAGTAATAATCTATGGAAGTGTACAGATCTCATTTTTTAAAATTTTGTCCATGTCTTCTACCATACTAGCCAAGAGCTTGCAATTCTGGTCAAGAAATTCTTTAACTTGATTCCAGACTTACCCCTCAGGGTTTAGTATTTGTCATTTGTAAAATCTGAGTATTGGCCTAGATATTAAGATTCAAAATTTAGACAGATATTTCTAAACATCACACTGTTCTCTTGCCGCCTGGGAAAGTCTGTGACTACGACACACTCACTTCTGTTACTGTTTTCACTCAGCTCCAAACAACAGAGGGTGGCACTCTGTCTCTGGACTAGGAGGGCTATCGTCACTAGTTTTCCAGCAGAACACCCACACAAAACGGAACGTGAGGCATGAGAAAAGAATGCAAATCATGGAAATGTAGCTATAACCTAGATATATTCATTTTGCAGATCCTAAGCACCTCCTATTTTATAACATTGAGCTTGTTGATACATCCAAAATGTTATCTTAAAATATTTTGTTAGTAATAAAAGCTTTTCAGTGTGACCAATACTCATTTGTAGTCCCTGTGAGTGTAAAGTTACCAGTCCTGGTTTATATTCTTCAGTTATGCAAAATGGAGTAAAAAAAAAATGTTACGGGAAATACGGCAATTATTTATACGGTCAAATACTTCTTTCCTGTCCCTTATTTGTGAGTTCAATAAGCCTGTCTTACTAGTTACACCAACTTTCTTAAAGTATATTAAGTACTCTGAGCCACTGTACCGATATTAAATAAGTTTATTTGGCACAGCGCATACTGGGCACAATGCATCCATAGGCATTTCTGAACATAAATTTTAAAATGCAAGCCATAATTCTACTCAAAGCACAAAACTAGAGGGTCAGACATGAAGAATATATTGTCTCAGAACTTTTCTAGACACCAGGTCACAGAAGGTCCTGGTTCCTGGGAGCCTGGGGACCTTGGGGGTACTTAGTTAGGGAAGAGGCCCTCTTCCCAAGCAGTAAGAAAGTGTCTCAATATTTGACAGTGTGGCTCACTATTAGATTCAACTGTCAGTCCCTCCTTTAATGCCAGAGACCACTTCAAAGCCAAAAATGTCAATGTGCTATGATCGATTCATTTACACTTCCTATACACTGTGAAAATGAATGTCAAGTAGAAAGGAAGATCCACTATTGAAAAAAATTAAAATTTTCTCTGGGTTTCTGAGATTGAAAGTTTCACACTATGCTTTTTACTGGCAAAAAGAGATAAGAATCATTCAACTGGTTTTTATGCTTGAGCTTAGTTATGACAATGTAAGCTTTAGAAACAGACAATTTTCAAAATAAGACTCTTGTTTACATACTCTTAGCAAAATTTTTGGTGTTTCTTTGTACTAGAAAGCATTTAGTGAATGGAAACTTCCAGGGAAGAAATGACTGCAAACCGAAAAGCACTTGAAGATTGTTAGGAAAAATCAAATCAAGATCATTTTCTTGTTGAATTCTCAGAGAAAAACTATTAAATTTTTTTCAGAATATCATTGGCAATTACAAGAGACAAGTATTTCGGTTTTAAAATGCAAATATATTAGGAAACACCTAAGAGAGAGATACTTTAAAACAACCATGGCATGAGAATGCTCTTATAGCCCAGCCCGTTCCGGCAATAGGAAAATACCTCATTATGATCACTACAAGAAACCCCGGCACAAGCCACATCAGAGCCCTCTACGGTCTGTTCCCGAGAGGTTCTTGCGACGCCCTGTATTTTCAATGTCCCCGCAGCCTCAACATGGGAGGAACAAAATCTGCAGTTGCGGCTCTCTGTTACCAGCACTGCCTTCACCACACAACTGTTAATTTTCCACCTAACTGACCTCTATTTTTTTCCCCTACCACAGCTCTGATCAATATTTTTTTTTGAGTAAATGCCTACTGTGAAACTTCATTTTCCCATCATAATGTGAGCTTGTAAGTGTACAGTATTTAAAACCCAATACGCCTATTTCAACTTGAACTCAGTGCGTTTCAGGCATTTGAGCCCTACCGTGTTGTAAAAGTGACCCAAGTATCTGAAGGTCCTTCTTACACTGAAATTCAAAACACTGTTTTCTCAAAGACTTGAATACTGTTTTTTTCTAATGGTTCTGAAGGGACAGCATTTACAAATAACTAAATTATTAAACCCTCCTTGAAGAGATTGATTATTCATTTTTAGAAATGTCTTTCTAATGCCGTGGTGGTTACCGCATGTGGGTTTTCTACATTTCTTTTGTTTTAACCTTCTTTACTGAAGATTTCCATATTGTCTTTTAAAAACTGGAAGAGGGGAAGTTAGCATTTGTTTGTTCGACAGAAAACTGAATCAAAACTCTATTCTCCCCAAATCCTAGAAATGCTAGAATCACAATGATTGCCAGTCACTAAAGAAGTTCTCTATGCTGTGTGTCAGTGTGCTGTGACTCTTTAAGAGATGAGGCCACATGAAACCAAGCAGGCAACATGGTTCCAATCAACATACTTAAACACCTTCATTTCCTTTAAGGCAAGTGATGTCTTTCAAAACCACCAATGACAGTGAGGTGAAAATTATTTACTCTCTGGGATAATAAGAACATAAAAAGGCCTACTACTCATCACCCAAAATATTGCTTCAAAACAAGTAAATATGTATCTCCTTCAAAAAAATAAGAGCTCACAATGGATGAGGGACCTTTTGGAGGAATATGCTTATTACTTTGTGGTGATGGTTTCATTTTGTATGCATATGTCTGAATTCAAACTGTACATATTAAATATGTGCAGTTTCATGTGTATCAATTACACTTAAATAAAATTGTCAAAAAACCCCTCAAGCAATCATCCAACCTTTATTACTACATTCTGAAAATTGATTACTGTTCTTATCTATCTTTAACACTTTGGGTTCTTTTTCTAAAACTGCAGAGTGACAAATTGAAATGCTGTGCCTTAGAATGTTCAAAGTCCTGGATTACATCTCATTACAAGAATACCAAGCTTTTTTTACACTTTGAATAAGAATACCCGACTTTTTTTTATGCCTGCCTGTACACACCCCCAAATGCCAGTGAATCCTGACAGTCATTTCCTTCTTCCAATGCCACCTGTTCCCCAAACAGCCACCCACGAGCTGCTAAAATCCTCCTGTCCCCTCAGCCACATGCCAGCATAGAATGCTGCTTGCCACCTGCACCCTCAACCTCCAAATTTTCTTGGAAGAAATAAATACATATACCTAACTCAGATCACAAAGGGGCTTATGGTGGTGGAGGATTCAGGGCCAGGTATCTGGAAGAACTCCATCAATCCTATTATGTACAAATCACAGCTGTTGCTTCTGGTATCAGTGTGCTACTTAGTCAGAAATGATGGTTGCTAGGAGAAAGTTCAAGCTAAAATGTATTTATTGAACAGAAAGCAAATGCAGAGGTTGTACCTTCCTCTACTGCATTAGAAATTCCCATGTTGCCCACTTCCATTACTTCTATTTCTAGCCTGAGATCAACTTTTCTATGAGTTACAACTATAAGATCATTTTACTTTAGATGGTTTTGGCTTGTTTGAACCCCGAAATCACCATAGTTTTTGAAGACTATATCTAGATATCTTTTTATTCTTTAAAAAATGATTTACCTTCTATACCCCAATCACAGTTAGGATATAGTATTGGAGATTAGGTTGTTGCCACATGAAGATTATAGTTTCCAGAGAATAACATTTTCCAGGATTTTGCTGGATTTCTTTCAGTACCAGATTTACAGCACTGAGGCTGGAGCTGTCTCTGTTTCCAGAGGACTGGAGGTCCAGAACTTGGGTTACATGTCACTGCATCTCCAACACCTACCATGGTCCTGGGCTTTAGTTCCCACGTGACTGATGGGACAGGCGAGCACATGGACACATCGAAGAACGCATGAATGAAATAATGTGAGTAGTTCTGTGAACAAATGAACAGGCAGGATTCACAGAAGACAGGCCTAATCTTAGCACAAAGCAGAAAACTGCTGCTTTTCTCTATTGTTCTATTTGACTTCCCTTTATCTACAACTCTTGGAAAATTAAGAGAGCCTTTAACTGAATTCTAGCTCCTAGACTGATAAGAAACAATAAGCTTTTATAAATGGGAACTTTGGAATTCTTAATCTGAAACTATTTAGAGTGCTCTGGGATGAACTGCGGGTTTCACGGAAGACCAGGAGCCCACACTCAGCCACTCTTTTCTACAGCTATGCCAGGAATCCAGCAGGAAGGAAACTGATCTGAAACATGTTGCCACAAAGTGTTCACACGATTCTGTGAATCTGAATATTTCAGGAACAAAACAACAGCTCTTCTGTGCCTTCCAGGATATCATAATGGGTTCCAGTCCACCAAGTAACAGTGTGCACAGCTGTCTACCTGTTTACATTTAAAGGAGATGAGGTCTTTATTTTTTAAAAGACATTTTCTCTTCAAAAGTGTTACTTGGCCTTTTCAACTTAACATGTATAGCTGAGATATAGTCAGATTCCTCTGTGCTTTTTGAAAATTTAACACACTGTAGCTACTAAATTTGGAAACTTATTCCAAACTTTACTGGGTGTAAACCTCTCACTGGAATTATCAGACCTGAAGTGGGATCTACTTCTCTTCTTCCCACAAGACGAAAATTGAGCCTCTTGGAAAATCGCTGAAGGAAGCTGAAGGTTAGAGTAACTGTTTTTGGTTTGGTTTTGTTTTAAATTTCTAAAAGGATTAGGTAACCTCACAAATACAGGTTCTAACTTCCTATTGTGGGCATACTTGTAAATTAATCTTAAAAAGATGAGAAAAAAGTTTGGGCTGACTCTTGGATATGGTACAGGCAAAGGCAACAGCAGAAGACCATGGATAGCTGCCTTTGGTTGCACATTTGTCATTGGCTGGCAACCCTAGAAGCCTGGGGCTCTAGTGTCTTTTAAAATCACTGGGACACTGAATATTACTATTTTAGATATTTAAAATCATTGAAGATCTGCACCTAGGAGGCTATTATATTCTTAATCACATTTACTCTGCCAAAAGCTGGTAAATCGTCACTCCTAATCGTTTCTAGGCATCTGATATGTTAATGATACCACAATAATAGCAGATGACTTATTAGACCCTAACCAATGTCAGGTATAGTTAGAAATTCTTCACAGAGATCCTCATAGATAAAAACAGTGAGTCACAAAGAGGTTTTGTGTCCAAAGTAAGAGCGAGCTGGTGGTGAGGCAAGGATTTAAACTAAGCAGCATGGCTTCCAGATCTAGCCAATTGTCTGGTTGAGTACAGTAACTAATTAGTGGTATTGGAAGTTGTTAGCTATGGTCCATAATGTCCAGCTCAATGCATTTTTAAACTTACTGCATTCGATTAATTTCCCCCTTTAGTTACATAAAAATTGCACATCTTAATTGCCTTGTAAAAAAGAAAGCACACCGCCCATATTTATACACCTGTATAGTATCAGACTGAGGGCTGAAGACTTGGGATCAGTCTCGGCTTATTAACTTGTTAATTTGTTAATAAGTCATTTAACATCAGAAGCTGTGCTTCAATTCCTTAATGATAATCAAAATCACTTAAACTTAAGTGATAGTTAATATTCCTCGCAGGTCTCAATTCCTAGAACTCTGTAGTTTTTTTGATAGTTGTTCCACTTCCTTTGTAGTGACTCAGATAATGAGGAAGCTGTTCTAATTTTTCAGTTTCCTAGTATGAAAGGTGTGTTTCTAAAGCCTGGGTAAGGAGCATACACTTGTTCTAGGAAAAACTGGTAGTAGCATCAAGAAGCGGACAAAAACATTTCTTTGGTCACCCAGTCTGCGAAATACTCATTCAAAAGACTCACGTCTTGTGCTATGAAAATGTATTTTAATTGTGAATCATCCCTGTAAAAGGGAAACCGAGGCTTTATTAATAATAAATAGGACTGCCCGATTACT
This sequence comes from Hystrix cristata, assembly GCA_004026905.1. NCBI lineage: Eukaryota > Metazoa > Chordata > Mammalia > Rodentia > Hystricidae > Hystrix > Hystrix cristata. The sequence continues at coordinate 127,701 of PVJO010002057.1, forward strand.
TATTTATTTAGTAAATAAATATAGAGGGCATCCAGTGAGATGTGAATTTCAGATAAACTAAGAGTAATTTTTTTAGTATGTTCTATTGAAGGATATAAGTTTTTAATGTTATCAATGTACCATGCTAAAACTTTTAGGGACATAATAAAAAATGATTCTTTTCTTATCTACATGGTACCTACATTTTTTCTTGAAACCATACTGAGTAAATGAATCATACATTTGATGTGAAAACAAAACAACAAAAAAAGAAGTAGAACCTAAGTATAGATATAACTAGTAGATAGGAATCTAGTCTGCATAATTAAGTAATTGATATGAAAGCATTTTATTTCCAGGATAGGCCTGCCTGTCATGGGCCTGACAATATTTACCACAGGCAGGAGTTTATGTGGTGACATCGGAGCAAGGGATCCAGGCAATGCCCCACCACGTCAGCAGAGCACATCACCTGCTCAACAAAATTTTACTCTGGATGATTAAAGACAGAAGGTACCAAGGCAGCAGTGAGTAAAAGAGAAAAAAAAAAAATCTGTGAATCTAAAGTAGATGAAGAAGTATTTTTTTTTTAAAAAAAGATTAATCCTAGAAAAAGCAACATCTAGTTACCAAGAAAAAGAACGGTTAGGCAGCTTGGAATGTTCTTTTCCTTCTTTACTTCCTGGAAAATACCCACTTCTCTTTTAAGACCCAATTTCAGTGCTCTTCATCTGGAACTCTTTCTGAGTTTTTTTTTGACATCCCATCTGCACAAGTCCCTGCAGGGCGGCTAGGTGCTGCTTCTTTAGAACTCCATAGTGCTTTTAATATATGTTACAATGCTCCACCATACCTAGTGTCTTATTAGGTGGAGTTAATACCTACATGCCTGTTTTTCCCTATAAGGTAAAAGGCAGTCTGAGATAGGAGAATAGGGATCACTCAGAGGCATTCCCTAGGCCACTCTGAAGGAATGCCTAGGAATGTGAGTGGCCATGTGAGACAAAGGATGGAAATAATCAGAGATACAAATCATAGAATTTGATACACAAGATCTTTTATTCAGATGTCACTCTTTGTGATGTGTTTCCATTATAAATTTATTTGGCATATTTTATTTTTAAAACTTCTATGTCTTAAGGACTTAGGGTAAAATCTGACTGAAAAGCAGTCAACTATTACTAATTGCAGAGGATGTATACAAATGAACTCTTCTTAAAACAAACCCTTATACATAAATGTAAATCCTTGACGTCCCAGAAATATCTGGTCTTCTCTTCCCAGACACCATTTCCAACTAAAAAGAGTGAGCCTCGCACTCTAGGACAAGTCAGACTCGAAACCCACATGCTGATGTAGGATGAGTACTGCAGAGAGAGCTAAAGAAGCTAAAATCTATTTGAGGACATCACACATGGCATAGCTGAGGAAGATCATGAGTCAGTCATAAAGTCCTTCTAAAGGACAAAGTCAGTTCTACGCTAGACTTTCAGTCCTCTCACACAATCCATTCACTTGATTTAATTCAGGGTAATTTGTTGATTGATCTACGGCCACCAAGAAATACTCTCACACATACACACCTTTCCATGCACACTGTATTAGGCAATTTTCTGTTGCCAATAACATAATATCTCAGGCTGGAGAGTCAAGAAGGGAGGCCTGCTTTGGCTCGTGATTCTGGAGGTCTGAGGCTGAGGGATCTCACCTAGTGATGGCCTTCTTGCTGGCAGATTCTAGAAGAGGCATGAGGCATCAAATGGCAAGAGGCAGGCAATGTGTGTGTATGTGGTATGTGTGTGTGTGTGTTTGTGTGTGTAGACGGGTCTTTTTAAAAAACCTCTCTCTCTTCTTCCAAAGCCTCCAGTATTCAATCATGGAGGCTCCACTCTTGATGATTTTATCTAATCCTAATCACTTTCCAAAGGCCTCAACCCTGAACACCATAGTCAGACTCAGCTTCCATTTTCTTAACAGCTCACAGTGAGGATCCTATTTGCACATGAGTTCAGGGCCGGGGGAGCCATATTTAAACTATAGTATATACCCACGTCCCCATAAACACACATTCCCTGCACCACTCTTGTTTCTCTGCGCTTTCATTTCCCTTCCAACACACGTACATCACTGGTCTCCAGTATGACCCTTTAGAAGTAGACTTCCTTGAATATATTCCTTAGTGTTTACTGTTAAAGCCAAACTTTAGACGACATTATCAAATACTTGCTTACATATTCTAAATGTTTTATGTTTGTTATTTGTTCTTTCCATCTCTATTATAGCTTCAAAGGCCAGGGCATTCTCTTCTACTCTGCTCTTTCTCTCCATTAATAACACAGCGTATTACGTTGCATCTGCTCAACGCTCAAACAATAGGCCTTAGAGTGGTCAGTATTAAGACTAAAAAGAAATAAACAGATGTTAAAGTCAAAGGGTTTCACCACAGATGCATCCCAATGCCATTTAGAGCACCCTTCACCTCTGCCTGGCAGTAGTAACCACACGCCTGGGAAGCTGGACCATGATATTGTAGGTTTGTTTTTATTGCTCCCCGAGTGTTTACCCGTATGAAGCTTTTCTCTATCTAATCATTTCAACCCAGATTTTTAGTTTACATCAGGTCAAGAGAATCTGAATTCTAAAATTACTTTTCCATATTGAGGAACATTTTCTATATTTTTAATCCCTGTTGCAAGAATAACACTTCCTTATTTGGAATCACTGGCAAATTATACTTGCATATAGATAAACTGCTATTCTAGGCCGTAAATTAAAACACTTTGTTGGATAGATAAATTAGAAAATAAAGAAAGGGTAAGGACCCTGACAGAGCTATTGTTTAATTGGGCATACTGCTAAATATATACAGGAAGTGTGGGAACTAGAATCCCCACACTGAAGCCAGACAGAAAAATCAGAGGTGATATTTCTCCTTTTAGCACTTCTTTTAATGTAGCCTCAAGCTGTTGTCTTGTAGTTTGTTCTTATCGCTATTTATGGCCATCTGTGTAATAGCTGGTCACATGGAAATGATCACAGGTAACTTAAAAGTTTTCCAAATAAAATTCCCTTTTCACGACGTATAATGTTGCCAAAAACATGCTATGTGTTGTATTTATTTCACGTAATTGTTTTTATGCAATGAGAACATCTCAAAGCCTTCATGTACTTTTTACAGAAGGCCAGTAGACTGGAGAATCAAGTTAAAAATACATAGAAAGTATATTCTAACTGTACCTATGCTCTTTATTTTGTATGTCCTCTTTCCCAACAATGGAACAGTTAGACAAAAAGTCTGAACAAAAACTCCTTTTTAAAAATCTGTGATCTATTTTGGAGAAAATAAGAATAGAAACAGAGGTTAGCTACTGAAAATAAAGTCTCTTAAATTTTATTTTTCTAGCTATATGATGTAATTGTTTTTAAAAAGATTGTATGGATTTTGGTTTCAAGAATATTTTAACATCATTTAAGATGCTAGGAAAATGAAAAAAATTTAAAATTCCACTTAAAAAGTGAATCACAGATTCAGTGCAATAATTCAGCGGTAATTGAATATCCATAATATTTTGTGGTTGAAGAAATGATGGCCAAATGCACGGTAAATTACAGAAAAAAAACCTATGGAAAATATGGCAATTATAAATACTAACATAATACATACAACTTCAATGTTTTGGTACATTAGTTTAAACATCCATTATGTATTGACTGTAATAGTCTAAAAATAAAAAAAGTTACAAGCATACTTTGCTGAAATTCTATGCAAAGTGTTTAAAATAAGTAATCAAAGTAAAATTCTTTCTGGACCAAGACTTTGGTAACTCATAACCACACCAAATTGTGGCCCCAAAACAACTCCACTATAGTTCATGATGCTTGTTAGAAATGCAGTCCAGGGCAGCCCCATGTATTACCAAATCAAAATCTGCATTTTAACAACAGCCTCAAGCAATCTGTGTGTACATTAAAGATCAAAGCGCACTGGTCTATGATAACTTGAGACAATACACATATCTAGGCCATGGTCTGAGCTTAACACTTTGCCTTTGATAAATTTCTGTGGGTGCTCCTTAAGGCTTCTCAAGTTCTTACTCGCACGCTTCCTCTTGGGGCCAAGTCGTGTTACCTACATGTACATGCAGGTTGGACAAACATACCTTTGCCTGACACCATTCACTCACATTTCCTCTATTTTATGTGACAGTGTTAATCAGTGTATCTGTCTGCTCCGCCCTAAGTAGGGACAGCTGTAACAGAGTGACTTACAACAGTTTTATTTTCTGAATGGCACCATTAACTTTTTAAACAGTTTTCTTGGAAATTTCACCAAAACTTTTCAGAGGCAAGAAAATAAAAATATGCCAACTCCACTGTCTATTTGGTTCAGTACCACTGTGGCACACTCCTGACCGTAATTAAAGCCAGCTTACCACTGGTTCTGCAGACTAACAGAAGGGTGGATTATTTACGCAATTCTAAGGCAACCATGTATTTTAAGCTTTTTAGGTATGTATAGATACTAAAATTTAAAAATTAAAAGAAATATTGGCGTAATTAAGTTATAGCAACTAAACAATTATAAAGACTTCCCAGGTCAACACATTTAATAGTCTGACAAACATCCTAATGTTTATTTCTTATTAAAGCTTTCTTCGAAACATTACAGTAGAAATAGGATGGCTAAGAGATTGAGAATTGTACTAGCTACGTATTTCTTCCCATTAAATTGATATCGTACAACCAAATAAGAGTAATTATTGATGACTCTGAGTTCTGAAGATAAGCAAGTTTATACACTGTTCATGAGTTATACACTGTTCATAAGAAAAGGTACATACACATGGAAATAAAAACTTAATGCATCAACAACAGAATAAGGGATAATGATCAAGACTACTATTAATACTGTGAACTTCTGTACCACGAAACCTAAATTTTACAAAGTAAATCCTTGAGTTTGTAATGACTTTGCTTCTCTTATGGAAAAATGCACAAAAATAGAAGCAGTTGTTATTTGATTCATTAGGGTATGGGACACAGGCACATGTGACAACCTTACAACAGTAAGAAGTTATGTATGAAAGACAGTGAGACCAAGAAAATTTTTTATGGCTGTTATTAATAAAAAGAGAGGCAAATGTAAATTCCTAAGTGCAGAATGTTTTTTGAGTTCATTTCCAAGAATTTGCTAGGAATGTGGGACTGCAATCTGTTTTTAGAAAGGATACTCAGATTGTTATCAGCAAAACAGAAACTATTTTATTTACTATAAACTATTTTATTTACATTCTCTGAGGGCACTCCAAAGAGCTCCCCGTTCGTTTTATGTGCCATATTAGTCTCAGAGTTTTGGTGATAAGGCTGTGGCCAAATGTTTTATGCAGTTTCTCTTTGTGGCTGCTCCTTCGAGATGCATAGGCAGCTGGCCCCAGCCACACACCTGTTGGGCAATTCAAGTTTTCCAGGAACCACAAGGCCTCCTGGGTCCAGGTTCTGAATTCAGGCTTTATGTTGTAAAGCAGATTTTGAGTGATAACCAACAAACCAAAAGAATGTCAAGTTTGGTTTTACAATGCACATAAAATTATGAAGTCACATTTATAATAAAAAATCCTGTCTGTCCAAGTAATTTGCACAATATTAATACATGAGTACATTTTAAATCATCTATCTTTATATGCATGAATAATTAAAATGAATTAATATATTGTTCTACATTTACTTATCAAACTTACCTTAAACTGCCAGACAGTGGATAAGGATTATTTTGTCATCTTATTTTTTATATATTTGAAATTGTTTAATATGAACATATTTTACATGAATTGGAAAAATAAAAGTGTGTTGGGAGAATAAAAATGATTCAGAAATAACTTTTATCCTTAAGGATTTTCCTTAGAGACTTTTGAAGAGATAAGACATGAAGTCATAAAATACTGATATAAAGCAGTATTCAAAAAGTGCCATTACTTAGTAAAAACAAAATGCTACACAATTTTCAGAAAGCTGAGTGGTGTAATGGCTATAATCTGTCAATTAGATGAAATTTCATGTGGAAATTGTCATTTTGTTCCTGGAAGGAAGCAACGACAAGAAATCTGGGTAAATTTCTCTGCAAAAAATAAAATCTATATGCTCCTAGGTATATTACTTTACATACTTTTTGAGATTTGAGGACTTCCAGCTATTCCCTCTAAGCCCCAAATGAATAGACTCTTACATAATTAAAAAGAATTGTGGGAAATAAAAGGAGAAAAGTATGTCGGAGACCGAATTTTGGAGTCTCCAGTTCCTCTGGAGAAATACAGTAGCCTGGCTCCAAGATGCCCACCAATAGCTCACTCCTCTGACGTTCCAGTTCTGTCATCTCCTGCCACACCAAATCAGGGTGGCCCATATGACCAACAGGTGTTGAAGGAATAGGAGTATGTTATTTCCGAGTCTAGGTCACAAAGGCATTGTGGCTTCTACCATGACTTCTTGCTCTGCTAAAGTCAAGTTGACATACTATGAGGACCCCATGTTGGGGTACACTTGTGCAGGAGCCACCATTTCTAGCACAAAGCTAGCCATGTGAGTTTCTTTCAAAGTGGATCCTCTAGCTCAGGTCCAGGCTTTACTGGAGCATCTGCTGGCACCTGGCTACAATCTCAGAAGAAAATTCAAGCCCGAAGTTCCCACACAAACTGATCTTAAACGCCTGACCCGTAGACGCCATGGGATATAATAAATAGTTATAGTTGTTTCAGATCACTGAGCTTTATGGTAATTCATATGAGTAAAACAATGGATAACTAATATAAATAGGTCCTAGACATCAACTCAATTTTATTGGCTAACATATTATTTTAGAAAATAAGTGCAACTATGTTTTTATATGTAATACTAACAGATATTCTATTGTAAGTAGAACAATCATGTATGACAGAGCACTTAGACTAAGTTTAGACTACCATCTATAGATTGAGAAATTTCTCATGAAACTATTAGTTTCACATTACTGGCAGCAGAGACAGCACACAGCGTTAATTAACATGTTTTAAATTTCAGCTCTGTCACCTATCTAAATCGGTCATTTCACTTCTTCACACTGGGGGTGAGTGATACAGCTGCCCTACTTACTATCAGAGCAGAGCCTCTGGAAAAACCAAAGTCAGAGAGGCAAGTGTACTTAGTACCCTCAAACACATGTAAGGAGCACAGAGCGAAAGGAGCACAAATCTCAAGAAATTCAGGTTCAGATCTCTGCTCTATCACTGATTTATGTAACACTGGACAGGTTCGTCTTTCTGACTCTCAATTTACTATTGCTATCTTCAGTGAAATAAGTAAGTGTTGTGAAACATAATTTATTGGGGGTCCATGTCCAACACAGTGCTTGGCACGGAACAACCTTTCAAGGTATCGTACTCAACTGTAAATTATTTTAGTTCCATCGAGTTGGAATCTGGTGGACATAGTCTTTGTACCTTTGTGATCATCAGGTGGAGATGATTAGCAACTCATTGAAAGCTTCAGACGTTGACAAAGATATAAGGTGAAATCCTGGGAGTCAGATAGAAATAAAATTAATGAATAGCACATGATTGGTTTGTATGTGTAAGCATTTTACATTTACTGTTTCATGTAAACTTCATAATAACCCTATTTCTTCAAAAAGGAAACCAAGACTGAGCAATCACTGCAAACTGGGATAAAATCTGAGTCTCGTGGACTCTGAGGCAGTAGTAGAGTTTACTGGAAAAAACTTCTGTAGACAGTAAATAAGAGAATTTGTTAAGAAATATATGAATCAGAAGATGGACATGCACTACAGCGAGGAACAAAGATGCCAAGAAGGAAGAGAAGAAGAGATACGAGATCAAACATTCTAGGATGAGCCAGGCATGATGGCACTTGTCTGTAATCCCAGCACTCCGGAAGGTTAGGCAGCAGAATCGTCAATTCATGCCTTGCCTAGGCGATTTAGCAATGTACTGAGACCCTGTCTCTAAATAAATAGATATATAAATAAAGGCTGAGAGTGCAGCTCAGGTGAAGGTCCTGGGTTTGAGCCTCAGGACTTAAAAACAAAAGCAGAAAATCTAAAAAACTATACCATATAAAGTAAAACAAATTCCAAAGCTTTTTCTACTTCTCTTATGTTTTAAGTCATGTAAGAATGATGGAAAGTTTTTCTGTTTCTAAACATTAACTACGAAGATTTCATCAAGTCATACTTTCATACGGGAAATATATTGTAGATCTAGATTTCTTTGAGAGCTAATTTTGGCCACATTAAACAACAAAAACTCCACAGCTATAAAGTATCATGTTAATTTAAGGCATTAAAATCATACATGAATTACTAAAAGTATCATGTATTGAAAACACTGATTACATTAGAACACAACTGTGTTATTTATTTTGAACACAAGCATACACTGTTTTATATCATGAATTATACCTAACATGTCCGTGTCAGCTATCAGATCAGGCATTGAATAATATTTTTCTTGCTTTTTCAGAATGTAAAAGAATCTTTCACACAATCTAAGTAACTTAAATCACGTTGGAAAACTCCCTAGGTAAGACACTACTGTTTTCTTTATTATTGCTGAATTTCTCTGTAGAAAGCCAAATAATGCAAAGTCACTACAAACTGACCTGTGGATTTTTTTATTAAAAAAAAAAAAAGCCTGCGATTCTCAACTGTTCCTAAAGATGGACAATTCATTTATGGGAAAGCAGTCAGATGTTCATGAAAAAATGAACTAAAAGTTATAAATTTACATGGATGTGTGTATGTGTGTAGTCAATGTAATTTATGAAAATCTCCTTTCAATTTTTCATATTACATTGAGAACGCATTATGCGAAAAAGCCTCTGCCTTTCTGGTCAGTCTCCTTTCTACTGTGTCCTTCATCGAATTCCTCTTTTCTGCACATGATATGCTTCTAAAAGTGGACTGGATAGTAAATTTTCAGATATTGTGAGCTTATATTACAATATTTTAAGTGGGAAAAAAATGACAGAATTCCCAGCCCATCCTCAAACCCCAACAACTTCAACAAATAGGTCTAAAACCCTTTTAAGCATATACAAGAATTCATCAAAAATCTCTGCATAATATAAAGCTTTTAGGACTTAAATGACCTAATTATTGAATGCTTAATAAAGTTATTAGTAGATATTTTGCCTGAAGTTCATAACAATACACTAAGGCATCACATATTAATACAATATTTTTTTCTATAGTGAAACAAATAGGTGCTGCAATGTACATGTACCTGATACATTAGAATATGGTACCAAGATAGGTCAACTATTTTCCTCACAAAATTTTCTACTCTCATCTGATTATTTGAATGTGGTAATTCTGGAAAGATAATAAAGACAATGCCCAAGGCTTAACATGATAAATATGAAACTCCATCATGCGGGGAAAACAGCTATGACATGCCTGTATCATGTTACATATCATTGCATCTTTACTTGCAAATACCATACACATTTTGCTGTCAATGGCTGCAAATTTGTTACAGTGGGTTTTCAATTCAGCTGTGAATGTTCCTGTAAATATTTTTGAAAGCTAATGTAGCACCTAAGTTTAACACCGGTATTTCCCTCAACTTCTGCCCCTAGAAAGGTTGGGTTAATACTGTAGTTTGTAGTTGTTCCCACAGCCATCTTTCCATCTCTCATTTTTCCTGGGCACACAGCTACATGGGATAAGCTCCACTGTACAAAGGTATGGCCAATGAGATGAATACTAATCTCCTATGTGTAACTTCTGAACATTACTCTAGGGTAAGAGTGAGGCCTGCGTTCACACCTTCCTCCTGTCTGCTGCCATTTGCCAAAAGCCACCCCCAGAGGAGTAACAGAAGAGCAGAAGCCTGAGTGCTGCACGCAGACAGCCCATATGCCTCCTGATGGGTATTGTACCCTACTTGGACCTGGGAGAAAATATAGTCTGACTTTGTTACTTGAAGTATCCTGTTGTCATTATTATTAATCCCAAATGACAGCGTACTCTTTCTTGGTTCACCACACATCCTGGGCTGAAGTGTAACGTACAGTTTAGGACAACTGGCTATCTAGATAAGAGCTTCCAGGGAAGGACTGTCAATTTACCCTTGTATGCTCACAGTGTCTGGAAAACAATACAGACTTAATAAATGTTTGAAAAGGGTTAACAGGTATCAAACTGAATATATCACTAGCAAGTCCTAGTCATAAAAATATTACCACCTTCAACACTAAAGTTCTCTATAATCACAACCTGATAGTTTCTAGCATATTTACAGTAGTAAACAATAACTTATTTAGATATACAAATTCGAAAGTTTTAACTGCAACTGAAAGTAACAAGTTTATTAAGGTTAGTGTTTAAACAAAGGATCTCGTATTTGAAGCTTTTGAGTGGAGGATGGATGGAGAACTAGACAATTTCAATTCAAAATGAACCGGTCCATTTTGCTGTAATATGGGGCCAGTTCATTAATCTTTATGAATCAGTGCACACATCTGCACAACTGTAGTTAAATTAGGAAGACTGAATAATCTACTGTGTCATATTTGCTACAACTTTAATTAGAAAATGGACAAAGAATAGGTTGGAATGAAAATAAAACAGCTTCAGTACTCAATGCAGTGTCACAGGCAGCAAAAGTACTCTGAAAAAGCGATTATTTCAGGTAGATTTTAACTTTGGAAAATAATTCATGTGTAAAAAAACAGGAAACTTATGAGACTGCTGCTACCATCGCTGCTGCTGCTGCTAATGATAAAGACAAATAAATGTTCTCTCTTTATTAAGAGCACAGGTTCTGTCAGGATAACCAGTTCAGAAACTTTACATAAATCTGTCTCATTTAATTGTGACCAAAGCCATACGGCACAGGCACCACCATGGTCAGAGGAAAATGAGAATGTGAGGTTACAGGCCTTGGCACAAGTTCTCTCTGCTGGTCGCGATGGTTATCTTTGAAGAAATAAAAGCGTTTGAGCATTTACCTTCTGCTCTTTCTCTTGCCAGGCGTGCAGGTATTCATTTAAACCAATGTCAGAAAGAGAGTAGTGCTGCCCACATCGCACAGAGGAGGAAATGGGGTGCGTGGAGGAGGCTAGGAACTTGCCCGCTGTGACACAAGTAGTAACAAGTAGAGCCGGGATGGAAGCCTACATTTCAGTGGGGCAGCCGGCCCATCTTTTGCATCATGTTTTGTGCCGCTTGGGATGTGCTGGAGTAGGACGTGTAGCTGATAGCACTGTCTTCAGCATGCTGAGAAGCCCCTCACTGCGGGTACGAAGACTGTACCTCCCATGTGTCGTTCCCAGCCGATTCCTGAGCAACACGGGGATGCCAAGGCTGACTGTTCTGACAAGCAAACGGTCTCTTCTCCCCTCACCGCCAGTGCTGGACTCAAAGATCTCCGACAGCTCTGGTGGAGCTCCCTGGACTGCCCAGCTATCTACGACGGTTCTGCTGAACATCCCTGACTCTCCCTCCTATCCTTCTCCAGGGCCCGCCGTGCATCTAACAGCTCTCCCAGACATTTCTGATCCCTCTCTTTCTGTCTTACCCAGGCATTAACCTTACAAAACCTCAGCATCCCATCTAGGCATCTGCTTCTGGAGGAACTGGACTACACCAACAGCGACGAGTTATTTCTCCAAGGAGTTTCTGTACACAGGAGTCAAACAAGATTCCCTGGTCACCTCCAGGCCCCCAAGGGGAAAAGGATGCCTTGAAGAAAAGCTCTGCATTGGGGTTGGAAAAATGCATTCAGAATTGTAGAGTTGCTTCAGCCCTTCTAGTGGACAAAAGAGCAAGAACCCTGCAGGGGCTTGTCCTCTCCTCCCTGAGAGCCAGTAAGCCCCAAACCGCAGGGTTGGTGAACAAGCAGAGATCCAGCATGTGGGGAAGGAGGGAGTAGGGAAGGTTTCTGTTCAAATGGTGGAGGGAGAGGTAAGTACCTGTTTCCTCACTCTCATTAGCAACAGATTACCAGAAAGGAAACCAGTGGTCTTATCATATGACATTGATGGGGTCCCATTCACAAAGAATACTTTCTGTCTTATTGCTTTTAGAATGTTTAATTTGATGTTCAACTCACCCCAATGAATAAACACTACAGAGAGATGTTTTTTGATGATGCCGAGTTCACGATTTTCATTCCTTTCAGAGTGATGGATAAATTGACTCAGAATCCCTTATGGGAATCTTCTTTCCACTCCCTCTAAACCATGTCATCCTACTTGCTTTAACAAAGTTCTTTGGGGAGTACTAAATGGGACAGTAGTCCTTTTCCACATGTTATTATACCTTGGGAATGTCAGAAGATTCTAGAATTTCTGACTTCTCAAACTACACACAACCCCAGCTACTGGATGTCGAATGAACTGTTAAATTGGAAAATAATTTAGGAGCAGAGGTAACCAAGTGATGGAGGCTAAGAAGGAGGAGGAGGCACCCCCAGCACATAGCAAAGCCCCTGACTCAGGAAGAACTTGGCACCTGAAGGGAGCAGGAAGGCCAGACCTGCTGGAAGACAATGCAGAAGAGGTCAAGGCCCGAGGTTTGGGCTTAGAGGACGGCTGTACCGACGGTGAAGGATGCCCCCGCCAATGACACCAAGGGTGCGTTCAGGTAGGGAAATACAGTTTTGATACTTTGAGCACTTAGTTTGGCTACTGTATAAAGTATTTGAAAAGGATTTTGCAATGCAAAAAATATTATTTCTAGTGCTTCCAAAGAAGGCAGAAAAATATAATTTGTTGAGGATACATTTTGAGTCACAGAATGTTATTACAGTAGTATAAGTAATTATTAATAATTGTAATTGCTATATTATGCTAACTAATTTACAGCTTATTATATATAAAACTAACTTCGAGACACTATTCCAAATAGCATAGTTAGCACTATTTTCAAGTAAGAAAACAGGGTTTGAGGGATGGAATGACTTGTTGCAGAAAGGATGGAGCCAGGACCTGAATCTTACGTTTCTATCTCCAAGTAAGTCTAGCTTTATTAGGATTTCGTGACACTGGTTTTCAAAGTTATAGTGGATGAGATGTAGCTCAGCAGAGTGATAAACACCACACGGAAGGACAAACCTGAACCAGGCAGCTCTGAAGACTCCTACCAGACAGCAGGGAACACGGCATCAGGACCAGAGATCTGGCCAGTGAATGTAAATGACATGCCTATGTGGGGGGAAACTATAAAAAAACTAGATTTCAAAGACCCACCGCTCTTATTCCCCTGGAAAGACAGCTCCCACACTGTCTCCCACAGAGCCAAGATTCAGCACAGAATGGAGGAGAAGAAAGGGAAAGTAAGGAATTTCCCAATGTCTGCAGTGAGATAATCAAGGTGAAGTCATATTCTGGAATATTGGGTCCATCTCTATTCAAATTACCTTACAAAATCCAAAATGTAAAGTAACATTTTAATTAGTTCCTGTTTTGTATTATTTATATCTCAGATTATCTCAAAAGATACAAAAGAGTTTACGATAATAAGCATTATAACATGTGCGCAGCTCAATATGACAAAATAATGTTCCATGTTTTTAAAATTTTCTTACATGGTCCATAGTTCAGCACTGGCAATAGCAAACATTAGGGATCTCATTTGCTCACAAAAGTTTCTATTCACTGTAATCTATAAAGGAATCTCAGATGTAACAATTGTTTGATGCTTAAATTCCAAAATTAACAACCAAAAGTACTTTTCTAAACACATGTAAGTAGTGCACTAACACTGATAAATCCTATCCCACTCAAAATGTATATAAATATTTTAATTCTATGAATCCGAAGGGTTTCACTCACCTCTAACATGAGCTAATGCAACAAATAGTTTTTAGTAGGAAATTATACTGAGAACCATAAAATGTGCATCTCTCACATCAGAACCCTGCAGAGCACCCATACTGGGCGTGGTTCACATTGCCTGTTGGATCATTAATTGTGAGATGGCAATTTGACTTGAGTAAGAACCGCCTAGCAGATTAGTAATGCTCTGGGTGTTCTGTGGATGACTGACTTGTAGGCACAAACTGAGGAGAGAAGACCCACCCCAGATGTGGGTGCCTCCATCAATAGGCTTGTAGCCTGACTAGCATAAAAAGGGTAAGAAGGGAGTTAGCATTGTATTTTCCTCAGAGGAACTCTGGTCTTTGCCATTGAGTTTGGACATTCATCTCATGTTCCTTCAGGTGTTCTAGCACAGGTTCTTCAGCCTTCCAACACAGAAACTTTGGCTTCCAGTGTGGTCTCACACCAGACTCTGCAGTGAGTTCAGACCCTTTGAGCTTCAACTGGATCCTCTGGTTCCCCAGTGCACAGACGGCCATTTTGGATTCTTCCACCTCCAATCCTGCAGGTGGCCATTGTAAGTCTACCTAGAAGATCCTTTATATAATCAGAGAAAGAGCCAGTGCAGGTCTTCTTGCCTAGTGGGTTGTGATTATTAATTCTATGCAGCTCACAGCTTTAAGGCCATCTGTGTGCTGAGAACTCTCTGAATATCTATCTCAGATGGTTATCTAAACCCTTAATGAATATATCTAAATGTCTGTCTCCAATATGCTGTTTAATAAAAGAGGTATCATGTCTAAAATCAAGTTCTTGACATTGCCACCGCTGCTTCCTAACACACTAACACATACACACACACACACACACACACAAACAAGTTCAGCAAGGATGTAGGATGCAAATCAATATACAAAAATTAAATGTATTTCTATTCTCTGGTAATAAGTAATCTGATTCAAAAATAAAAAAGAGAAATAACCCAATTAGAATTAGACAGAGAATTTGATTACACATTTCTGCAAAAAGGGTATATTATAGCAAACGAACAGATGAAAAGATATTCGACCCTTTTACTCATTAGGGATGTGCACACCAAAACACAATCAGATACTGCTTCACACCCATGGTGACAGCTAACCTCAAAACAACTAACAGTAAGAAGGCAAGGATGTGAAGAAATTGGAACTCTCATTAGCTACCTAAGGGATTATAAAATGGTACAACCATGCTGGAAAACACTTTGCCAGTTACCATCAAATGTTAAATATAGAGATATAGATTACAGAAATTTGTATTTATATAGCCAATTGAGAACACCTGCACCCACAAAAAATGATCCACGAATGCTCATGGTAACAGCATTCCTAATACTCAAAATGTGGAAACAACTCATGTCCCTTGGATAAACAAAAGTGGTATAACAAATAAACAGAAGAGGTATATCCACATGATAGTATATTATTCAGCAAAAGAGGAATTAAATTTGCATATATATTATATGTTACAACAGGAATGAACCTTAAAAATTATGATAAGTAAAAGAAACAAGTGTAAAAGACCATATAGTGTATGATTCCATTTACATGAAATGTCCTTATATTAGTTACTTGCCAGTGGCTGGGACAATACACACAGTTTAAGGGAGGAGAGATTTTATTTTGGCTCAAGGTTTCAGTGGATTCAGACCACGGCTGGCTGGCTTCAAGATAGAAACAGCATGGCATAAAGGCAAGGTGGAAGGAAGCTGCTCATCTCATGGCACCCAGGAAGCACAGAGGGAGGGAAGGAGCCAGGACCAAGAATACACCTTTCTAGGTCATGTCCTCAGTAATCTGCATTTTCTGACAAGGCCACACCTCACAACAAGCACATTCAGCTACTGAATTCATCAGTTCAGAATCTACTTATGAGTATAGCACCAAGTGATCCAATCCCCTATCAAACACGACATTTTGGGGCGACATTTTAGACCTAAACCATAGCAGTCTAGACCCAGAAAATCCAAAGATAGAAAGCAGGTTAGTGTGGTTACCAGGGGCTGGGTGCAAGATTTCAGGGAGAGTGAGTGGTAAGAGTTATAAGGTTTTCTCTAGGGAGGGAGTGATGAGAACACCCTGCAGTGACAGAGTGGTAATGGTAGCACAACTTTGTGACTACACTAAAAAATCCACTGAACGTACACTTGACCAGGGTGAATTTTAAAGTGTGTAAATTACATATCAGCAAAGATGTTATTAATAAAGAACAGTACAGGGACTCAACTTTACACATCTGAAATGCAGAATATTGAGCTAAGAATAAAAATGGCAGACTTTGCCTAATAAATGATATTGATCTTCTTTTAGGCAAATTGTTTCCCACTCCTTGGTTCTCAGTCCATACTTTTACAGAACGGTCAGATTACATTTTCATCGTATGTCCCCATGTCTGCCTTCCCTATCGTTCTAGGCCAGTGTAGGCCGGTGGTGGTGAACCTACGGCCCACATGCTGTAGCTGGCTGTCTGTACCACTGAAAGCTCTGACAGGTTTGCCACCACTGCTCTAGGTACTTGTAAGAGTCACATATTCCCTCTTGTCCTTGGTATATAGCCATGGCACTTACCCCAGATCATGTACGCATCTGACATTCAATGGACAGTTGGTAAATAAAAGAACTAGGTCACAATAATTACAATAAAAATAAAATATTCCTAATTATGAACACTATAAGTATTTTGATATAATATTTACAAATTAAATTGGTGCTTTTTCTTGGGCCAAGATGAGTAATCAAAGATTTACTAAGTGTCTCCAGAGAGGCATAAATAACGCAGGTTATTTTCTAGTAACTCTCTAATTAGATCTATTTGGCCCAATACATATGCAAGTATACCTGGCATACCAACCTATGAATAGATTGATAGAGTTAGAGTGCTTGAAAAGGCTGTAAGAGTCCTTGGTGTAAAATACACCACAGTAATGTTTAAGAAACCAAGAACTAAAGTAGTAGCTTGCACACCATCACCTACAAAGGCACAGAGAAAGGTGTAATTTAGACACAGACGCCTTGATTCCAACCAGAGCTGCCTTCGCAAACACGCCCTGCAACCAAATACAGCACCCTGAAATGCAGGGACTCACAGCAAGGACGCAAGGACGCTCTCAACATACCATCTAACCCAAACACTTCTTAACACAGCGCGATCTTTCTTAGGACATAATCGGACCATGCAAACTCTCTTGCTGTAAAGATCCCAAAAGTTTCACATCACACTCCAAAGACCATCCAGATTCCTTGCCCAGGAACTTTATTATAAGCTTATTACACATCTTCTCACTTGGTTAGATTATTCCTCTGGATCACCATGTGCCACACGTGCAATCCTTCTCAGTTACTATCGGTGTCAAGCTGTCTTCCACACCGCAGAACTGATACCCAGGTGGGTTCTTCATTTGCCAGGCTCCACATTTATTATTTTTAAATGGCTAGCTATTAATTCTTCAAATTTCAACTTCGATGTTAGATTTTCAAATAGGTAACTTACCTGCAATTGACTAGATATTTTAACTCCCCCACACGTATATTGAAATCCTAACCCACAGAGTGATGCTATTAGAAGGTGAGGCCTTCGGAGGGTAATTGGGTCATGCAATGGACCTCTTACAAGAAGAGACACAAGACAGCTTGCCTCTTCTGTCTCTGCTCTCCACCACTGAGGATATAGTAGCAGCTAACTGGAAGAACAGAGAGACCTTCACCAGAATCCAGCCATGGATGCTGGTTCCCTGATCTCAGCTTCCAGCCTCCAGAACCAAGAGAAATAAATTCTTGGCAGTTCTTTCCGTCACCTTCCTTATAGTATCTTGTTATAGCAAACTGAACTTAGACAGTCTTTTTTATTTACTGGATCTGGTGTTCTTAATCTTCATGAAACTGAACTTTCTCAAATTTCTCATTTATCTTCTCTCCTAATTTGTTGTCCCCAACTAATCTACATGTCTCACGTGAGCAGAGACCACATTTATCTGTTTAATTCCCTACTTCATGTCTAGTGTTAAAGCTCAGAGTAAGGACTCATCTGTACCTGATGGTGAATCTAGTCTACCTGTTTGAGTTTAAGGAAAACCGAGTAAAATGTTCTCAAATGTAAAGGCTAAAAGAACTGTCTCCAGCCAATGGATTAATCAGCAAAAACTTACTGATCAGCTCTATATAATTTCCTAAGGGGTAGAGAAAAGAAAGATGATCTATGGTCTCATTTCTCAAATTAAAGTTTAACTGAAAAAAATGAACAATCATAGTGGGTAGTTAATTAAAAGTACAAGGCTATATATAGTAAGTGTATATATCTAATTAATATTTGAAGACTTGTTGGAGACCTACATTGGGATACAGTTGTATAACAGTGGTAATTTAGGTAGAGAGCCTGGGTGAATTCTCATTACTCACATATACACATACCGCACGTGCGCGTGCTCACACACACACACGTTTGTACCCACAAACAATTTATATATCTAATATACATATGTGGTAACTTCCATAAGCTCCAAATCAGGAGCCAGTGGGGAGACATGGGAGTTGTCAGAAAGCCGTCTGAACTAACTCCTTTATCTACCCAGGTAATGCAGTTGTCATCGCGCGAAGCACTGCAGAGACTAAGACGGCCATGCACACTGCCCTACGGGCTTACAACCTAGTGCCACAGAATATGGGAAAAGAGATCTATTCAAGAAGGAAAGGTTTAGGTAGGAGGTCAAGTGCTGCAGAAGTATCAAGGAGAACTAAAGCGAGCAAACACTAATGAACAGACCAAGAAGCACACTGGGGTGTCAATGGGATCTTTCCCTTCACACCCAACCCACCACACAAACACTTGTATCAGCACTGGGGGAGTAATTTTCAGTCTCCCCTCATCTCTTCCCCCACTTTAGTCACGGAGCGGTGCCAAGTCTCTCACGACCTGCCCACTCTCTAAGCAACTGTGTGGGAAACTGGTGCGTCATTAGGGCCGGACGGCAGACCTGTGACCCTGCAGGAGCAGCACCCAGAAAGAAATAGGAGACCAAAGCTCTGGCACCCAGGTTCTGCCAGCTGCAGGGACTCTGAGCCCACTGGGCCTTTATTCCTTTGGACAATATCTGGTATGGAGTTCGTGACTTTCTTTCCTGGGATGAAAGGGTAAGCAGCACTCCAGGCGAGTTCTATTTTCTCCCGCACTCTTGACTTCCAATTTCTTCATCTGGTAACCACGCCGATCCCACCCCACCCTATTTTTGCTGCATCCTGCCTGATTCTGACCCAGGTTACCTGTTCACACAGCCTCGTGGGTTCTACAGCCATCACTAGCGAGCTCACCTCTGAAGCGCAGACTTTTGCTGCCTTTGTTCAGTGGAATCTGACTGTGTCTGCCGCCTCCTCAGGCTGCCACGCATGACTCCCTGCTTGCGACGTTGTGCCTGTCTGTCCCTGCGCTCCCAGCCCATGGCAACTTTGCTCTTTTGTTCTCACCAGTCCCATTGAGGTATTTTTAAACATTTTATCTTTAGGGTGCTATTTTCAACCTTTTTTTCCCCTCTTCCCAGACTTTGAGGCTACTGTTGCCAAGTCTGACAACAATGGTGCCAGGAGTGCTGTATTACCCTTCACAGTCTATACATTCGAGGTTTTCGTTCTTGGGACTAATCATGCTATTTCTTCCTCCCATTGAAGACTTAGACTTAGTGACAGCTGCTCTCACGACAGAGTCCAAGCAATTCTTTTAAAAGTCCTACGACTCTACATTTCTTGTAAATCCTTTCTTTGTGTTCTTAAATTCCTGCCATCTGTGACTTTTCTCCAAGTCATAGAAGAAACCACAGTTAGTGACAAGATGTCCTGGTGCAGATCAGGGGAGGGAGTGGCAGGCCCTGTCTTGTGTCTCTTGCTGACATAGTGGGAAACTCATAGATTTCTCCCTAATATGTCAGGAGTTTGAGCTTTGTAATGATTTTTAAAAATCAGATAGGCCATTTATATCATATGGATATGGAGATAATGAGCAATTTGAAGTTTTTTTTTGACGATTTCCATGACCTTAGTCTCATCAGCTCATTTATTTATTTATTTTGTGGAATTTCCTTACCATGTTTTGAGCAGAGTAAGTTCTTTCCACTACCAGAGTACCGGAGTGGTGCTCCTTGTTAGCCAGTCATGAAACCCCAAGAGATGCAAATACATTATAACTCAACCCTAGAAAACTATTTATGCTGGTGTAAATGACAAGGAGTTTGTATCTGTCTACAATTGGAAATGAATATTAGATCAGTGAAGGTTTTAGACTATTCTTACCCCAGGAATGAATCTTTGCCTTTTTTCTCTACCTTGATTGAATTTGTATTATTTAGCAAAACTCTGTCATTTATAAAACACAATAATATTAAGTATTATTCTTGCCCTCAAGAAGACCACAGTGTGGTACACTTGCAGTAGGGAGGTGTGGAGAGAGAGGAGAGAAACAGGCATTAGCAACAATAAACACTAATATAATTGTTCTAAAATGGCAACATGAACCAAGCACTATGGATCTATGCAGAACAAACTGCATTCTGATTTTATTTGAAATGCATTCCGATGTTCTAGTAGTGCTTTTTTTTATACACAAAAGAATGGAAATGTACTTCAGACCAAGAGATAAGCAAAGAAAACTGTATCTGTGTGTAGGAAAGCATGCCGCTTAAGATGGGCGAGCAGGGGTGTACGGAATTAGGCTGTGCCAGCGGACGGCAGGGAACACAGGTGCAATCAGATCCCAAAGGGTCTGCCGTGGCATGCTAACACCACGTTCCCTTCCTTGACTAACTTTGAGATTTCTAACTGCAGAGAATAAGTGAAATTGAGGACCTTAGTTGAACTTGGAGAAAGAGTGACTAGAAGTAGAGAATGTGAGTTTTGTCTAGAAGTTGTAAATTTGACATAACTGAAGAATGTACAACCAAGAGAAGGTGTCTCTGTGCCTGTATGTGCCTCCAACACCATGATGGTTGAAAAACAAGAAGCAGATAGAAGAGAGTTGACAGAAAGAAACTGAAGGAAAGATCACTGAGGAAAACCTGAATAGATGACTACCTCCAAAAGTACTGAAAGGAGAGAATGGTGACATTATCAAAATGTCAAAGCCCAAAGCTGAAGAAGTAGTATGACAAATGGAAGCAAAATATTTAGATTTAACGGTTGGAAATTTATTTGTAGCCAGAGGGGGCACGTTTCAATGTAGTGGCAAGAATAGGAGGTCAACCACTGCAGTTTAAGTAGTGGCCCCCTTTCTTGGATGAGGAGTGATACCAAAGAGAACGGAGAAGATGGAATAGCTGTTTCAGTGGGCAGAAGCACTGGGGGAAGATTTACCTGAGGAGGACACTACTGATGATAGAAGAAACTGGAAATGAAAGAATGTAGCAGGAATCATTATACCCAGCATCAGAGGTGATTTTCCAAACTCTATTTACATAGTTAGTTGTAAGTACTGTAGCTCCTAGATATCATGTACTGGTACAAATTCCCTATGATGAATGTTATCACTATGTCTATCTAAAATGTGTAATTAAAATAAAATTTAAAAACATCATAAAACAAATTAAGTTCATGAGCCGAGGTACCACTATATATGCATATGTGTGTGTGTATATACATATATATACATATATATACATATACATACATATATATACATATATATATAGTTCTGTCAACTCTCTTCTATTTGCTTCCTGTGTGTGTGTATATATATGTAAATTGAAAAATCTGCTATATCTGGAATTCAACAAAAAATAAATTATCTACAGGAAAAAAGCTTGGATCATTATTTAAACTACATCGCAAGGATTTTCCCTTTTTTAATGCATTTATGAATTGGAACTTCTTTTTCCATTTGATTTCAAAGATTTGCTGATTTCACACAAAACTGACCTACTGATACCCACAAAATGGTAGAGACATGGCTAGTACTGCTCTCTTTGCATCCCCTCACCCATTCTCAGAAACTGACTGAAATGAACAGAAGGAAGAAATTACAGAAGATAACTTTATGAATGCTAAACTAAGGGAGCCTCAACTGAGTCTCTCAAATTTTGAGAAATAATAGTGTTAGAATATTTGAATCCAAATTGTAATAAGATGCCGGATGGAGGTGGACATTTGCCTATCCTCAGGAACAGTAAAGGAACAGGGTATGGAAGAAACTGAAAAAAACGAACAACACTCAAATGAGAGAGGTGCTGGGAACACAGGCTGGCCCACAAAGATGGAAATACGACATTAGACACATCTCCACCCAACACTGGCCAGCAAGGTGGTGCGGCTTCAGGGAGGCAATCCTGCTCGCTTAATGCCCACTCGTAAATACCATTATTTTACCAGCATTAAGTTTAAAAATTACATATTAGATATTATTAAATGTGGGCAACTTTTTAAAATTTATCAAAGAACTACGCTTCCTTACTTTAAAATGCTAGACCTAGATCAGTTTCTTGCCGTCACAATGTTTGTGCGCTGTTAATGCCATCAAAAGGAGTGAGGCTTCTTGCCAATTTATTTTACAGAATCAACAGAATCCTGGCAGGAAAACTTAAAGACAGCACAGAGTACATAATTTATGGAACAAAAATTACTCATATCATATCCATAACTGTCTGAATTTTTGTAAACCTTTTTGTCTACCTCGCAACTAACAGACAGTCATGTAACATTTCACTGATAATTCTACAAATGAAATAAATGGTTTCTTCTTTCATTCTTAAACATTTCTCTACTCTAACTTTAAATTAAGAATTTCCAAGGAGAACAAAGCATTTTATTTGTTCCTCTCTGAAAAAAGGGTAGCACAGAACTAACCACGAGAAATGGGCTTAAAAGAAACCCAGTTAGCTATGTTATAACCATTTTGATATCTCATCAACTTTAATTTAGCATTTAAAAAATTCTGAGTTGCTGAAACAGTAGCCTACATCAACCAACTTCTACAAGACCAAGCACATATATCAGGGCCCTTGATGCCCATAATTATGCTACAATTTTCCTTGTTTCCTTTTTCGCCACCCCACATAGAAAACACACCTTGGTTTCTGTGATGAGATAAAATTATTTCCATGTTTGCGGTTCTGATGCATTAATACTGCCTATAAAATACTTCATTCCACAAAGTGCTATTTAAGCTTTTCTGTGATTTTGACATTCTAGCTTAATTATCTAGGCTCTAAGAAAAGAAACTAGTGAACGGGACAGCCATTTAAAACACATGAGCTTTGTCCACACTTCATTGAATATTTTAAACAGCTATTTTATTTTATAGGTTTTACATTCCTTTTGAATTTTGGCTGGGTTGCTTTTTATAACCAAGAATTTGAAACTCCCTTCACAGAGACTTTGCTCATAAATATCATCTACTTTGTAAATATGTTGTCTTTACTTATATGTCTATTATTCTAAAATGAAGCTGACTTTGAATACGCATGTCAGAGTTTAATCATTTTGGGGCAGGGTAATGGAATTCTTCATCAACACGAAAAACTTTATTTCACCTCTTCCATAAAATTGTTATGTAAGTGAAGTTTGCCTCCCTTCAAAAGTAATTAATTTACTTCAGTGTTACATTCTGCGCAGAGTCATCACTGAGAAGAGTTTCAGACAAAATGCAGTTATTACTCTAAGGGAAAAACGGTCTAGCCACACAAATTTAAAATTTCAGTAAGACCACACTGATAAAAATTTAGAAAATTATTGTGGATGTTTTTAAAATTATTACAGTAAAATACAGATTGCCATTAACCTCTCTCAAAATCTTCCCCTCGCTTTGAACACTCTTATCCCACTGCTCTTGCCACTTTCTGAAGCAGTTCTGGGGTCCTTTTGGCCGCGTGTCTTTAGTTGAGCTGTTCTGGATGCCTCAGTGATTGGAACTGAGTCAAAATGTTTACCTTTCATGGTCACTTTGACTTTAAGGAAGAGCCAGCGGTCATGCAGTGCCAAATCTAGTAAGTAAGGTAGATGAGGACACACTGATATTTTTATCTTCTAGAAATTGCCATAAACATTTTAAATTAAGGACATCGAGGTGGCCACAAAGACACTCATAAAAGAGGACTTCCAGAACTGCTTCAGAAATTGGCAAAAGCGATGGGATAAGCATTTGAAGGGGAGCGTTTCGAGGGGGGTTCATAGCAATTCATTTTTTACTGTAATAACTTTTTGAAGTATTTATTTAAACAATCACTGTTTTGTTTTGTTTTTTTTGGTCCTGGGGACTGAACTCAGGGCCTTGCGCTTGCCCCACTTGCACTAAATCCTCAACCCCAATCACTATTTTTATCAAATCTCGTATGATTGCTGAGCACTTGCTACTGCTGATTAGTTACTACCTATCAATTATAAGGCCTACAAATTAATTTCATTATCAATTTGAATTCTGCATCATTAATTTAGTCCAGTGCAATTATAATAGGCAGATTAGAAAGTATCTTTGCAACAAACCCCCTGTGTTTCTTGGAGAAATGTCACTCCAGTAGCACAGTAGGTCACCAGAATCATGTTATCCTATTTATTTCATCTCCAGCCCCACGGAGGTCTGTCTGCTCTGTCCACAGCTTTACAGTCTCATGCAAGGGACACCAGACATCGGGCGTGTGACCGATTGGGGGCACTATGGCTGAGGGAAAACGTGAGCAGTGGAGAGCTTTGTCATTCTCAGCTATCTGTATAAGTATTACAGGGAAAGTATATCCATTGAAAGAGAAGGGAATAAGGCACAGATTATAAAAGACGGCTTTAGATCTTTGCCATCCATTCTAACTTTGATTCTGCTAGTTGTCAATCTGAAAAACATAATAATGGAAATTTAGAGCTTAAAGGTATAAAATAAGCACTTAGTTGAGAAGCAAAGTTTTAATATTTAAATATGGTTTTGAACTTTGAACTTTGACATATGCTATTTATAGCCAACCTGATGATGTAAAAATGAGATTGATTTATTTAACACTGCATATCGAAAACAAAATTCTATGTTTGAAGATGTTGTAGACAGGATCAAGTATTTTCAAATTTCATATAGTGAAGTTTTAATTCCCTATATGTGGCTGAACTTGGAGATGTGACCTTCAGAAATTATTTATGGTTAAATGAAGGCATGTGAGTGTGCCCCTGATTTGACAGGGTTAGTGTCTTTATAAGAAAAGACGTGAAGCTCAAATGCTGTCTGCGTACACATCAAGGCATCAAAGGAAGAGCAGGACACAGGAAGATAGAAGATGATTACGAGCCTTGAAAGGTGCTTCCACCAAAGCGATCAAGGTAGCACCCTGACCTGGTACTTCCAACTGCCGGAACTGTGAGAATCTACATTTCTGCTGTTTAAGCCCTCAGTCTATGCTATGTTGTCATGATAGCAAGAGCAGAGCACTACAGAAGGGACCACCTGGAAGATACCTAGTAGACACACACACACATACACACACCCCCCCCAGATGGAAAAGTAAACACGAGA